>JAHBCN010002987.1:81853-159386 GCA_019359885.1 Listronotus oregonensis
CTTGATTTTTACTAGATTTAATTGAGGCAGCTTTTTTACACTTAATTACACACGACCACGAGACATAAGTTGTGCAACTTGATCAAGAGGCATATCTCATAATAATATATGTACTTTATCAGAAATTACTTTTCTAATGTGAAATTTGTACTGCACAAAAGTATAAGAAATATATAGAAATCTTTGTTTTGAAGGTTTAAAACGCATTCTTATTTTTGCCGATATTTGCAAAATTTCCAATATTTTCAATATTTCCGAGACACGTTTGGAAATTTCAAATATTTTCATTTTCATGGAAATATTTCCATTTAAAACACTAATTACAATACAATATAAATACTTTAAATGAAAGCTTATTTTAATGTTTGCTAAATCCTATAGACTGAAATACTTTATATTTACAATATGTGAAACTTTTTAAAAAATTCAATAAAAATCCAATACCTCATTGGAGCCGTCACGTGGTATACCACATATCACAAATTTATCGTACAAAAGGTTTCTTCTACATAAATAATAACTTACCTGTTTGTTTTGGTTCCTCAACAATATATAAATTCTTACTGAGTTCATCATATGTGTAAAGCGGTGGCTTAAGGTTCTCATCTAAAGAACCAGAGTCGTCACTGGAATCATTATCATCTGATTCTTGATTTAGGTGATGTCCCGTGTGAAGTTTATAAAGTTCATCATACTAAAATAATAATTTATTTATTTGGCTTATAGTCAGCAAAATATGGCGGAATGGAATTAGTACAAGTATGTAAAAAAAAGAAACTTGTAAAATGTTTACTAATTTTATATTAACGTAAAATATAACAATTGTTTCACTGGCCCTAGGCAGATATTACAAAATTAGTTAACTAAATATATTCTACTATTTGTGCATTTCAAGACCCTTTTACAATACCAGCCGAGTCAATAAATATGTAATAATGAAATCTTCAAAAGTCCTTAAGAGCAGCTTTGATTTTGATTATTTTTTTGAAATTTGTGTTTCTTTTTATACTGATAAAATTAGAAACATTTTGTGGCGGGAACAGAATTATTTATACCGGTCGACAACAAAATCACTACCAAGCCTTTTTTTCTTGAATAAAAACATACCACTTTAGGATATTGAAATAATTTATTATATTATTAGATGCCAATTTTGGATACTGACTAATACTTCTGGTTTAACCGAAAGTGGCGTGAACTTGGATATTTTAAGATGGATGTTTTCAATCGCCATTTTCTTAAAATCAACAAATATTGTTATGGTATATAATATAGGCTTTATCAGGAATGATTTTTAGAATTCAAATTTTGCAAAATATACAGGGTGTTCCATTTAAAATATTAAAACTCAATCCACTTCCGGTTAAACCGGAAGTTCTAGAAATATGGTATTATTAGTAATTTGGCATATTATGAAGCAATATACCATCCTATAATTTGAAAGCGTTATTTTTGCATTTAAGAAAATAAAAGGCTTGGTAGTGATTTTTTGTTTATTGGATATCTCGAAAACAAAACATTTCCGCCAAAAATTTTATATTTGTGATCAGCGCCTCAAAAAAACCACTGTATACCATATTTGGTGAAAATCGAAGTTGGGGACAGTTTCTAGACAATTACCTAAAATTGCTTGGTGGACCTATTCCAGATCTGAAGCTTAATTAGGCTGATGAATCTATTAAGCATTTTAAGAAAGACAATTACAAGAAAAATAAATAGATATGCGAAAGTATGATTTTTGATTAATTGGTTATTTATGTTTTGTCTCGGGAGGCTACAGTCCTTTTACCCTTATAGACCAGCCGCCACTGATAGTAGTTAAGTCATTATTTTACATTTAAATAAAAATCCTTTATTGTGCCTTTGTAAAAAAATGACAAAAAACCCATTAGGGCGAGGCTCCAACCTTCTCTACCTGTTAAGCAAATGCAATACATTTTATAGGTTTATTTCTTTAGTAAAGACATTGCCTTTAAATAAGATATTATTCAAAGACAATGGTAAAGAAATGCTTGGCCATTTTAAATGAAATATAACAAGATTGCTACGCGGTATCCGGAGCTTATATTTTTTATTACTGCTTAATTATAATCTTGACGTTTCATGGTCTTTGCCGTTTCACTACCGCCCAAAGTCAGTACAAATAAAGTATATGACAACTGCGGCGACTGCTTTTATAAATGGTTATATTAAACGCCAGAAGTTTAACTTGTGAACGGAAACTGCAACAGCAGCGGGAACAAAACGTCAAGTTTATAATTTGACCTTTAGTGCAAAAATTGTAGTTGTCATCTTAATTTCTTACAATAACAGAAAAAAAAATATTAAAGATTCCAAACTTACGGTTACGCCCAATTCATCTATCAAGTCGTCCATCGAGTTGATTATATTTGGAAACACATGAAAAAATTGAAATATTTTCTTTTTATTCTGCACTGAAATTTAACTCTATTTTATTAACATTGATTGTTAAAAACAAACAATAATTTTAGAATGCAATTTATATTTCTATCAACAGTCTAATCATTTAGTAATAGGGTCAGTTAACTTAGTTTCTTTCGTGCTAGTACTGCCAGTGCCCTTACAAAAAAAAATAACAAAATAGATTAGGCAAAAAAAAAACACTTTATGGGGGTTCCACCCCCTTGGCCTTTTTTTCCAATTTTTTTTCCAGACCGCCTTTTTTTGGTCTTTTTGGTAATACGGGCATTAACAGCTTCTGTAACGCCATGAATTACAAAAAAATATAAGAAAATAGTTATTAAGAAATACAAAAAACAGAAAATGCCTTTTTGACTAATAGTTTGTTAATCAACCCCTTGGCTGAATCAGTACGCGTTCCTGCCTAGGTAGCTCCATACACTTTCCAGCACAAACGGAAAACACTTCGTAGTTTTGGGGGCCGCTTTGCAAACAGTGGAATTTAACTGGATGTCGGGATCTTCGACGCCTTGCCCAAGAAAACTTCCCGGGAAAAACTTTGGCTGAGAAAATTCCCAAATTAGTATTTTTCAATGTTAAATGTCATGAAAGGCACAAACAATGTTGTTCCGACCAGGAAGCTGCTACTGGTATCACGCATAACCGGTTTCTGTCAGTACTGCTCCTTCCTGGTGAGCGCAACCACCTTCCGCCATTAGGAAAACACCTCGTACGTGGGGCCCTCAGAAAGGAACAGGTATAGAATCTTCGTTCACAGCGCTTACCCAGAAGAAGGACTCCATCGTTTGGCTTGAGTTTCTCCTTGATCCCGGTGGCAAAACCTGTTGATACAGCGCCTTCAGCCCCTTCCGAAAACCTATGTAGTTTTTTTATCGCGAGCACTTCACTGATCGAAGGTCAAAAAGGAACTGTCCACCAATGCTCCATTGTGTTCCTTAAACATCGATAGTCTATCGATAGTTATCAATAGTACATGTGCATTGATACTATCGATGTACACGTACTATCGAAAAATATATCGAGATCTCTACATACCACATCGAAAAATTATAATAAAGAAGTTAAATTACTTAACTTTCAAAACATAACAGTATTCTATACTGTATTTGTAAAATCAAAATGGGAAGTACCGGAATTTATGTCAAACTTTGTTTACTTTTTGTTTTTTAAGGTTCTTCTGTCTTCCTCTTACTGGTATTTCTTTACTTAAGATTGTTTTTATCAAGCTTCTTCTATTACTTACTTTTTGTTTGGATATAGCACAACAATAAAATCAAAATATTGAGGTGTTCAAATTCCATGATTTTTTTTTTATTTTAGGAATACTTGAAACTCGATAGTATCGATACTATCGATATTTTTTATAATTATATCGATAACTATCGATAGTTTGTACTATCGATGTTTAAGGAACACTACTCCATTCAGAGTCAATCTAAAAGGTTTTGACATCGTCGAGAATGGGGATAGCAAAAGTCCAAGACGTGAGGGTGTGAAAAGGGTCGCTTATGTTGGCGGCCCTGTCGGGTAACTCTAAAAGTTACTAGCATTCTCAGCTGTGGACAGAGTCGTGCCCATATACTTATAAACCAATATACTGATAACGTCTCATAAGCTGTGTAATGATATTTTGAAGCCAACAAAGAGAGACAGCACTACCAAACATAATATAAATTTTCCATAAATCTATTTCACGATGGAGAGCTTCCAACTATGCATGAGTGAAATTCTAACATCCTATTGGCTGGTCATCAGAACGGTTATCGATCGTCTAAACTTTCACCAATCCAAAAAGTGCTCTTAAAGCATGCGCAGATATGCTGACTCCATCTAGAAATGGACATATACGTTTTTACATGGGACGTCGAATATGCCTTTCTCTCTTTCTTGGCTTCAATTATTTGTCAATGTAAGCAGTATATTGGTTTATAAGTATATGGTCGTGCCCATATACTTATAAACCATGGTTTATAAGTATATGGTCGTGCCACAAGTCGAAGTTTTTATATGGGGTTATTTTTACAGTTGAAAATATTTGTGTACAGAGTTGATATTTTATTGGTTTTGACTGTTTTTACTATATTGTTTTTGTTAGTGTTTAGTCGTGTAGTTTTAATTAGTCCTTAGTGTGCAACAGACCAAAAAGGGTAATTGTCTCGAAAGTTGCCTCCTCTCCGATTTTGACCAAATTTGGTATACGGGGGTTTTTTGGGGCGCTGATTACGAATCTTAAAAAATATTTTTTCGGCAACGTTTCGTTTTCGAGATATTCATCATCAAAGTTGAAAATCAAACTAACCTTATTTTCACTATATTCCCCCTTCTTTTTGTACACAATTCTTGATTTTTATAAAAAGTGACACACAATATTTTATAAACACCCTTTAAAAACCTTATATTTTTATTTATTTTACACCTTTTTTCCATTAAATTGCAAAGCTTTACTTTTAAGCTAGGCGGCCATGATTTCCTAGTGTATACATGGTTGCGGCCACGATCCGACGTGTGAAAGTGGAGGTTTGCAATTAAATGGAAAAAAGGTGTAAAATAGATATAAAAACAAGTTTTTAAAAGGTTTTTTTAAAAAATATTATGTGCCAATTTAGTTAAAAAATCAAGAATTCTGTGCAAAAAAGGAGGAATAGTGTAAATAAGGTTAGTTTGATTTTCATTTGATGATAGTTTCGAAAACAAGTTCTGAAAAAAATTTTTTCGATTCGTAATCGCGCCCAAACCCCATATCCCAAATTTGGTCAAAATCGGAGAGAGGCAACTTTCGAGACAATTACCCCAAAAAGTTGTGTTTCCCATAAGAAATCTGTTATTTGCTCGGAGCATGTTAAAAAAGACGATTTTTATATGTCTTCCAGAAAAATTGCAAAAGCGGTGATTCTGCATTGCTGCACAACACAAACCAAAACAAACAAAATGTTTGGTTAGAATCATTAAAAATTAGTTAATCTTGCGACTAAACCCTCCTCTCTGGTGGATCTTGTAATCGAAAGCTTAAACTATTTTTTTCGAGTGGTGCATGACAAATTTTCGAACTAAGCGAGATTAAACTCCTAACGGTGCATACGGGAATTAAAAACTTGCCCGTAATGCCCATTTTTAAAGCTTTATTTTATTACTGGTCATTGGATCTTATTGGTTCCCTGAGCTACACCAGCGCTCCCTAGTGAATGCTATTCTGGGGCCACTTTTTGAGCAAAACAGCCATAAAAGAGGGTGGTGATCCTTACCTCTACAATCCATAATCTGGAACTTTTATAATACTATAGCCACAGTTTATAACGTACAACGAATCAGTTATAGGCCTTTTCATCATGTGACAAGCGATGCGCAGTCGCCATGTTGAAATGGCGGCAATTCAAAAGTTTCGTACTGTTTTGATCGACAATGGCTGGGAATGCAGTATTATCTCCCCAATTAAATCATTTACTGGAAAATCGTGGATGGTGCTTCACTGATTTATAATTCCAGTTGAAGCCCATAATTATACGCAATTAAAAAGGTAGCTTAAATGTCATGGACGTCTTTAAAAAGGAAAAAGAAGTGAGCTGATTGACAGGTTAGGCATCATTACTTTTTACTATACAAAAAGTATCTATAATTTTATTCTAATTAGACCTACCACATATATACAATTGTTATATTGATTAAATTGTATTGTATTTAAATGATTTATAGCGTGTATCACTCTTACATACTCCATAACAACACCGCTTCTTCGTTCCTTTTCGTACTGATATCATTATAATTATCGATTAAAAAAACCTATTTGCTAATTAAGACACTTTTTTCTTTATTTTCGTATTGCTTTTCTTCAATAAATATACTTTCTTTAGTATTTTTTATTTTAATTATGTGTTTACAGGCCCTTTAACATGCTTGTTTACAAAAAACAGTACGAAAAAAATGGCTGATACTAACGCATGCGCACAAAAAAATATTGTGATGAAAAGGCCTATTTAACTCTGTTAATTTGGATGAAGCCAGATTTGACTTTTTCATTCTTTCCTCATATTTCGCGCACGCGCTCCATGTGTCAAAAATGTTGTGATTAGTAGTAAGGGTCCCACCTGGAAGGATCCCGTAGGGCTTACAGGCCCTCCGAACTCCCCCTAGGCTTGCCAACCACCCCTCGCTCTCCTTTTGGCTGAGCAAGTCCTCACTACGTGTTTGCCATGTTGGCTATCACGGTTGTTTGGGGTTTTGAAGTTTTTGGCTTAGCCTGGAATCTGGCTTAGCGGAGTGGGGTTTAAGAAGTGACTGAGAAGCTGGGGCCCTTGCCCCAGTGACTCGGGACAATCCAGAAATCGGATTTTTAAGTGGCTAGGCCGAGAGGCCAGGGGTGGGTGGTACCCGGGTCCTTCCTGTAGGTACCGGGTACCATCCTAATATGTTGTGATTAAATCGCAAGCCGGAGCTCGACAGGGTCGGACTGGAATTAATTTAATCAAATTTGTAAATTAAATGATATGCAGCTACTTGAGTGAAATTGGTAAAAAAACAACCCTAGGAAACGTAATTGAGAATGATCAGTTATTTACACATAATTTGATAGCTGGTAGGCAGGTAGGTTTAAATAGGTGAAAAAAATTGCATGAAAGGATGTATTTGAAAATTTTTATTTAAAAACTGGTTCAGCCGCTCATAATATAACCATTAAAGGCTGGGCTACCTTAAAAGAAATAAATGTTGATGTTGAAGAACATAGGACGAATACACATATTTGATTTATTATTCTTGTAGGTAGCCGTTTCAATAAATGAAAATCATGTTAAAAATTTGATGTGTAAGTATATTTAACAAAAATATATAATACTAGATGAAAAGCCTGTCTCCGCCAGGCGAGAGACAATATTAAGTAGCCTCTGTCTCCGTAAGACGCCTTCCGTACGGCTAATGGTAAAAAACACTTTTTTGCTCCTATTTTTGTCCCGGGTGGAAATTCAAAAAACGGGCTTCGTTAGGTTCTAGCCACTGCTAAAGACTACCACTGTGCCAAATTTCATGATTTTAGCTCAAGCCATAACTTCAGAATCACGTGGACAGACAAATAAATATATAATATACCTACCTACATATAAATATATCCACATTAGCAAATTATATATATGGGTGGTCAAGTGACCAAGAAAAAAAATTCGAGTACAGTTTTATTGGTCATACGAAATTTAAAAATAGGCAACTCTCACGTGCCAAGAAAATGAAAAATAATTAATTTTTTGACTCATACCGAGCAAACCGAAGCAAGCCGAGAATGAACATTACAGTACAGTATAAGATTTAAAAATGTGAAAGTAGCCTATTGTCACACATATAGAAGAATCACCATCTTGCTCAAGCAGCTAAATCAAAAACTAAAGACATAAAATATAATTCTTAGGACTACGTACACACAAGATATAGAGAAAACAAATTTTTAACTTAAAGAGTTTCAAAGTAACCCGAAGTTTTAAGGAAGCAGTTAAATTATTTAAATAACTACCTCAGTACAATAAAATAAATACCTATACATTTCTAGAACCACTGGCCAGAAATTACTACAAGGGTAACAACCGTCTGTTTTTGACAGACTGAATACTGATTCAGGATCTAGTTTTCGAAAAAAAAATGTAACTTTAAAAATATGACATATCTATTTCTTTGCCACTCTATTCTTGTTTGAATTTAAATGTATGGTTATATTACCTTACACTTATAAATAATAGGCCTATAAATGCTGAAGAATATTAAGTTTTTGTAATTTTTTTGTTTTGGGTAAAAGCAAATCTCTGTTTAAAAATTTTTAACTGTAAAATATTCTTGTTCTGGTAAACAAAGACACTTTTGGTTTCGGTGAACTTTAGCTCCATTTTTAAACAGCAATATTTTGTAATATTTTTTTTTCAGTTATTTGTTACACCATTATAAAACACATAGGGCCTGAAAAATTAATTTTTCACTCATATTAACACAAAATAAAATAATTTATTTATTTCCCATATAAAATATACTAAAGTAATATGGCTGACCAACACGAAAAAAGTGAGAAAGAATACCTACAAAAAGAGATGATACGATGTCATTTTGTTTAGGATTTCCTCCTTAGAAAAACAATGTTGCCAGATGTTTTCTAATAATTTGTTATTATTGAAGGTTGTTTTTTTCCCATTTACCAGAAATGAAGTTTTTTTATAGAAACAACAAATCAGAACTAACCAACAACAACTTTCAAACTATTACCTAGTTTTGGTTAGTTTTTGGTTAGTTGTCGTTAGGTTTTCCTCATTAAATTGTAAAATTTCTTTATCATAAATGCGCCGTCGAACAATTTTTTTTTGATCCGACAACGTCGCAAATTCTGGCCTTTTACTTAACCTAAAAACAAAGTATTTTTTCGACTTTTAATTTCATTTTTCTCTGCAAAAATGCATTTTTTCGGATTTTTTCTTTTGGAAATTTATTTTTTTCAAATCGAATGGAGCTAAACTACACCGGACCCGACACTTTTAATTGAAATTACTAAGGTACAACCTCGGGTACAACCTAGTGGTTGATATTATATGGGTAGCGATTTTATAAATTGTTTGTCTTTATTTTGGGATCATACAATAGGTACCTACTTTAATCCTACTTTATGTAAAAATCTACTCACAATGTTTTATCTTTTGGAAAGCTAAAATATCCTAAAGCTGGATTGGCTTTCTTGTAACTTTTGCAGACAAAACAACGCACAACCATGGTTTTTAACAATGAAACCTGAAAATACTAGTCACCTTTTCACAAATTAATTGTCAAAAAATCCAACACACTTAAACAAATCATTTGAAATCACCGAAAAATAAACAACGCTTCCAACCTCCAAACAATTTAATACACCAGCTGACCTGACGATCAAAAATAAATAAAAAAACCGATAGACCAGCCCTGATCGACTGGTGCGTTCACTTTCTGATTCAGTTAGGTGCGGCATCTGTTCATCTCTCTCTGTTTTGGTAAAACTGTCGTAACAGAAAAAGACAAAACTAGACCGGATTGGTTATTATAAATAAAAGAAATCGTCCTCATATCAATTGGCAGGTTGAGCATGCCCAGAATATGAGGAAAGTGTTCCTATTGGTTGAATTCAAAACAGGTGGAGAGTATAACTGATTCGTTGTACGGTATAAACTGTGCTATAGCTGTTCACCAGTTTGGTTTTTGACCTCCGATTGCCTCCGATCAGTGAAGTGCTCGCGATAAAGAAAGTACATAGTTTTTTCCGGGAAGGCGGCTAAAGGCGCTGTATCAACAGCTTTTGCCATCGGGGATCAAGGAGAAACTCAAGCCAAACGATGGAGTCCCTCTTCTGGGGCTAAGCGCTGTGAACGAAGATTCCTATAACTGTTCCTTTCTGAGGGCCCCACGCACGAGGGATTTTCCTAATGGCGGAAGATGGTTGCGCGCTCAGCAGGGAGGGGCAGTACTGACAGAAAACGGTTATGCGTGATAACAGAAGCAGTCTCTGGTCGGATGGCCATTGTTTGTGCCCTGCATCGATATTTTTTTTTTGTCGGGAATTTAAGTTTTGGAAAAGTTCGGAATTTCTGGGGGCTACAGAACTCGACTATCCAGAAGTTCCATCTACAAAGCCTGGGAAAGCTCACGTTGATAACAACGTGTGTCTGGAGAGGGGAGACCTGGCTGAACGTTCACCGACGGAGGCCAAGAAAAGTGAAAGCAAAGCAAAGTACTATAGCTGTTTACGAACAACCATTTTTCTTACCTAAGTTAAAGTTAGTTTCTGACCAGAGCTAAGTTGTTTGATCGAACACGAAATTTCGGCTTGTCAAGTTACGACTCCCCGAAACGTTAAAAAATGTAAAATTTTGCTCAACTTAGGTTAGCCAAGATATCTCAGACCAGCGTTGCCACTTCGCGAAATTCATTAACCAATAGATGGCGCTGTAGCTTCATCAGCTGATTCACAAAGAAGGAAAACATTTCAAATTTTACTTAACAGTTTATGGAACAAGTGCGTGTTTGCTAGTTTATTTTATTTGTTTAATTGGTTTTATAGCATTTATCTATTATTTCAGTTTCTTTAGCCTTTTTTTTTTACATTTTGCCATTTTAAAATGCCTAAGATAGTGGTATCTTTAGCAGATATTTTAGAATAAATGGGTACTAGATCGCGGCCGCTCATCGAAGGCGAAGCTGTTTATAAATCTAATCATATAGTTTCATGTTTGTTGGAAAGTGTTACTTCCAGAAAAGTATTATCCTTTTGTGTTCAGACGTCTGCTATAAAAAGTGCCCCTCATGAATTGACATTAAATTTAGATGATAAAGATGTAAAGAAGTGGCAATGCACTTGCAGCTGCAAGGCTGGCTTATCTGGGTACTGTAAACATGTTATTGCAACTTTAACTTATATAAATATAAATTTATAGAAATATTTAAACCATTATTGGCAAGCACTTTTTTAAAATAACTTTCCTTACCAGGAGTAAAATCAGATTCCATGAAGTGGGCACTGCAGGCAATCATACATTTGGAAGTTGGTTTTCCAATTTTTAAAACATTTTGCCAAACAGTTTTTAACTTATTGTCCTTTGGGAAGAAAAAAATTGAAACACCTTCACCCGCATAATTTCGGCACTGGGGGGGGGCACTGAACAATAGCGTTTCGTCTTGCTCGACATTATTAAAACAATTAAAAAGTTAAAGAAATGGGTAAAAGCACAACACACGAAAGAAAAGGTAAAAGTTTTTAGAATAAATATCGATTAAAAACAACGTGATCTAATGGCGATTCCAATTTTTTCCTTCAATGAGTAACTGCGTTATACGATCATAGATGGCGTAAGTATCGTGAATTTCGCGACTTGTAACATAATTATCAGATTGTACCATAATTTTTACTAAAATGTACACCCAATAAAAATGTGTAACATAATTGATAATTGTAACATATTTTTGAGTCCCTCTATAAGAATGTTTTTTAAATTATTGGTTTTAATTGTCTGCAACCAACGCAACGTAACAAAAAGAATAACATTTTTTATTAGTGCTGACCTCTATCAGTTAGCAATAATATTAATTAATTGAAATTTTTATTTCATAAAAGCTACCGCCACCGCCATCTATGTAAATCAGTTGATATCCATTTTGACCTTGATTAATGATTTTTTATGTTTTTGATTTGTTTTTTTATATGTATGTTTTTGTTTTGTTTATGTTTTTAAATGTTTTTTGTATATGTTCATATGTATGTATTTACCTATGTAGGTATCTTGTATGAGTACATTATTTTCTTTAATATCCTATGTAGGTATTACAAAATATTTAAAAATATAAGTATAAAATGAAGGATTATTTAATAATTTGTTTGATTTTTTCAAATGCTCCTTTTTTTAGATATTTACATTAAAAAACTTAAAAATAGTTTGTATATACGTGTATCTTTTATCTAAAAAAAAAAAATTGTAACATAATTTTAAAGAAAAATTGATAATTCTGGCAACGCGGTTCCATAATTCCTTTACTGGCCGGTGGCATCGCTGTCTAAGACAGAAATCCGGGTACCTTAGCAGGGGCAAGGGGGGAGGTCAGATTCTGACTTAGCTGTGACAAATCGTACGGCCAACTAAGTTAGTTTCCCTCAACTTAGGTCAGAATTTGTCCTGTTCGTAAGCAGCTTATATATACTATATACCATTTACTACGATCGATGTTTTAATTTACTACACATAGTAGTAACTGTAGTAAAACAAATTTTTTGAAATGTGGCGCTATTCTTTGGCCGGGCTACCACATTACGCACTAAAAAACAAACCCATATACCAAGGTTTCAATTTTCAATGTCTAAAAAGCTACATATATTACCAATTGCACGAAATAAGCTTCCAATGCGATATAAACAAAAACAATAGGGAAAACACTTACGTTACAAATATCGAATTGACATGAGCTTTAAAACTTTATGGCCGGTTGCACCAACACTTTTTGCGACACTTAAGTTGTTCTTAAGCATTAACTGTCCCTTAAGTTTCACCATGTTGTCTTGAAACAATTCAGCTGGAAATTGGTCCTTAATGGTCCCTTAAATTTAAGTGTAGGATTTTCTGTACTTAATGGTCTCTTAAGTAATTTAAAGTTGACATATATTTTGTTTATTTATTTTTCGTGTGTTTGTAGTTTCAAATAATTTGATAAAAATTATGTAAAAACGAAGTTTTTAAACAATGGTGTTTTGGATTGTGAAAAATGTAGAAACAGTGAATTTTTATTACTTATGGCAATTTTGAGATTTATTTACCTTTTTTTATTTTTTTGGACATTGTTCTGTTATTTTTAAAAAGAATTGTTTTGACGAGATGGATAATCTTACATTTTTCAAAAGGTTCAAATTAACGAAACCAACAGTGCTCAGCTTACTTGAGCAAATCGAAGATGAGCTTTAGTTTAAACATGACAAGTTTGTATTAGCTTTTAAATTTTAAGTATTTACTTGTAAATTAGAAATATTTAATTTGTTCATATAAAATAATAAAAGTTTTTTTTTTTAAATGATGTATTTGTGTTTATATTTCATATTGACAATAATTATTCCCTTTCCATGGGCGTAAAGAAGGGCGTCCTTGATCTTTTTTTTCATATTGTTATTAATTTTACAACAAAAAATCACAAACTAACTACTGATTTTATTATAATATAATGTCTATAAAATGAAAAAAAAATTAAAGTTTTTATTATTTACAAAGATTCAAGTCGGATTACTTCTATCATTTAAATGACACACAAGCTAGAAAAGGAAAGATCTAATATCAGTTAATTCTGATTTTTCGCGTTGTAAAGGCCAACAATAAAAAAGAAGAACGATGCAACGTTGCCATCTTTCTAAGTAGTCTTAGTTAAGTTGCAATAAAAATCTAATGGTGAAAGCGAAAACAATTTAAGTTACCCTTCATTTTAAGAGCTCCTTAATAAAGGTCTACTTAAGATACTTTTGGTGCAACCGGTAAAAACTGCCAAAACCATAAACCTTCAAACTTCCTTGGCTTAAATGGGATCGAGCAATCCTGTGTAATCATCGAAGTAAGTAAGCTTTCACGGCCGATTTTCACTACATTATATGGGTATTCCGAACTTATTTGCTGTGGTGTATTTCTACTTGACGTTTTCTCTGATAATGCTGCCGCAGTAGGCAGCATTATTAAAGGTGGGTCGAGGTCGAAGTACTCTTCCTGACGGTCACCGTAAGCCATCAGGAAGGGTACTTCGATCTCAGACCCACCTTTGATAATGTCTGCCGCAGTAGTAGACGAAACGTCAAGTAGAAATACCAACAGACCACGGCCAATAAGCCCGGAAAACCCATATAATGTAATCCTGTGTAAGTTTACCACCCTTGCTCCCTGCCAGTTAAACAGCACGTGAAGCGAGAAAGGTTATACACTTATCCTTCTTTCTCTCTCACGCTTTTTCGCACGGTCTAACGGCAAGCTATTTTTAGAAGGTATATCCTGGAAGACGCAAACAGATTTGAACTTCGGGTATATACTTGCTAGGGGCAGCTTTGACGCTTGGTCATGCGAGAGAGAAAGAAAATATAAGTACACAACCTTTCTCTCTTGCTTCGTGTGCTGATATTGGTCGACGGCTCCTATATATTGAAAAGTTTTCTCCAAATAATATTAGCAAGCGGAACGAAAGAGAAAGGTTGTAGATTTTCTTTGTCTTTCGCACGCTTGCTTGCACGGCCAAGCGGCAAAGCTACTAGTATATGCTGGAAGGATTTGCAACGTCGCAGAATAGTATTTAAAAAACACGCAAAATGAATCTTCCTTGGGTGATTTTGCCGTCTCTGAGAGAGCAAAAAAAGTTATCCAAAGCCCGATTATGCATCGAAAAGTGCTGAGCCTTGTGCCGCATATTGCGCTCTTGTGTCGTAATTAAAAAACACCCTTTATTTACATTAATGCAGAGTTTATTTAATGATTCTGGACTCTGCATTAATGAATGAATTTAAAGCAAATGGCCGGTTGCACCCTTGTTTGACCATTTTAAGGTTTACTTTGTGCTAAGGGTGCCTTAAAATTGTTGGTGCAACCGGCCATTAAGATTATAGCAACAAAAGTAGTGTGTTTGTTGCTAATAAATTTCAGCTTTTTTGTTTGAATCCAATTTGGCAAAAGATGATCTCAAGGTCGCTCAGAGTCGACGTTGCCAATTTGCACAAAAAATTAATAAAGTAGTTTTATGTCAACGTCAAATGTTTGTGTTTACTGAATTTTTTGATTTTTTTATTCATTGGCGTCAAACAAAACTTTAGTTAATTGTTGTCCATGCTGTTGTTTGTTAGTGACTTCTTCGAACAAATAAATAAAAAGAAAACGTAAAAAATGGACAAAAATAATAATTTGTTACGCAGTGCATAAGTCTACAAATTAATTTCTTTACGCAATATAAAGATTTTAAAATAAAAGACAGAATTTTAACATGGCAAAGAGATTAACCGAAGAAATGGTCATTGCTCGGACCAAAATATCGGATCTTTCGAAAATTAAAAGGCTAAATTGTTGGTAAGCATTTTTTAAAATAATGTTTATGTCTGTGGGTCTCTTACTTGTGGTTTACATATTTAGTATAATAATTGAAGTGTACAGGGAAAAAAACGGGCTTTCAAATTTTATGATTTTAAGAAAAAGCAATTTAAAACGTTACGAAAGCTAAAGTATTTGGATTAATAAAATTTTCTTTTATCAATATGTTTCCCAACTATCTGAGATCTGTAGGTCATAAACTGCAAGTATTTAAAAAATATATTAATAGAAAAATCAACAACTTATTGATAACTGGTCATGACTTACCCTGTTTTTTCCCAGAATTTATAAGAATTTTGTTTTGTGACATATGTTTATTTTACTCAACATCCTGCGTTATGCCTATTTAACTAAATACGCATTAAAATAAAACTGTGCTGAAAAATAATCTTTGGTATTCTCACATGAATCTGATCAGCTAAAATGTAAATGTAGTAGTTGAAATAGGGTAAGAAAATGAGTTAGATTCTTTTTTTGTTTACTTAAAAAGTTTTTTTTAGATAATTTTTTTTCCATATTTCCAGTTAATTATGCACCAGTAAGGACAAATATTCTTAACCTTCTTTTCCACAGAACTTTTAAAAACTCTGCAAATTGGAAAATTTTTCGGCCAAAATTGGTATTAGACACAAAAGCGTTTAAAATAGCGAGTACAACTCTGCCGAATAGACAGGTAAAAATGCGACATAGCCCATTTTTGCTTCGTACCGCAGACTTATTCCCCAGTATGAAATAATTTTTTTATTTAATATCACCTGACTAATTGCATTCTTGTCTGTGATTTTTTTTAGAACAAAAGTCAAAAATATTTTCTATTGGTTGACTTCAGTATCTCAATTTTGCTAAAAATTGACTTAGTCCATTTTTCCCCTGTACCCTTCATTTGGTAATATTATTATTATTACTACTATAGATCAATCTATACATGATAAGTTATGATTTTTTTTCTATTTCTTTAGATCATTGCTCCTTTGAAACAGTAAATTAAATTAAAATTTGGTAATTTTTAATTTAATTACAATTTAGCCAATTTTAATGATTTTTTGCATCCGGGGTTTTTTTGGGTCGCTGATTGCGTATTTTAAGTCAACTTTTTTCAGTAAAGTTTTATTTAATAATCAAATTATTTACAGTTTCGCCGATTTTGATGATTTTTTGCATCTGGGAGTTTTTTGGGTTGTTGATCGACAATCCGAAGTCAATTTTTTTCGGCAACCTTGCGTTCTTGAGATATTCATTATTAAACTTGAAAATCAAACTAACCACACTCTTACTGTATTTTAATTTATTATTGCACAAAATTGATAATTTTACCATGCACTATTGCCAGTGTTTCAGTCCATATTAAAGTCTGCAGTCATTATAAAATGACACTTATTTACACAGGCAGAAAGTCTTTCTGAGCGAAGGTTGGTTTTTAACTATGGTATCTCGTATGGTATATACCATAGCACCAAAGGGAGCTCCAGTTTTAACCATAATAACATCAATTTCTGTCAATTTAGGTCACGGTACAAACTGTGAGTAACCCTGCTCTGGAGCAAGTTACATGAATTTGACAGATGACGTTTTACTTGATTTTACAGTTTGATGGTGTTCAAGGGAATTTAGCGTTAGCTTTAAGTCTTGTTTTATTTATTATATTACTATATTTTCCTATGACTTAGATTTAAAAGTAAAATGAATGAAAAAGCATTTTAAATAATATTTAATTATTTGGAGAAGTATGTAAATATAGTGGTTGCTGATTTTTCGACAGCTAACTTGTTGTTTAATAGTATGTATATCTTTTATTTTATTCTTCTAGTACTCTTTTTATGCTTTTGTCACCAATTAAAATATCTGTAATTTGATCCAGTATAATTTATAAAATAAAAACCTGAACAAAGTTTTTAATTTACACTTGTGGTTAAAAACTTGTACAACCCCATTGGTAAACTTGATGTCACTTGACATAACCACTAGTTACCGGGCGATTTATACCACTCATTTGCTTGGAAAGCGTTATACTGTTATACATTTCACATCAATTAAAAAAAAGCAAGACCATACAACAAGTATGTTAGCATATATGGATTACCACACACGAAGCTCGAAACACCGAAGCATCAGCGCTTGATATGGGAAACGACACATTGCGAAGCTTTGTCTCATTTCTCTCACACAGTTAAAGGGGTTGTCTGTTTCTGTTTGATGCATTACACTTTATCCCTATGTTCGGTTTTGGATTTTCCACACCTGTATATATACATACAAGTAAAACAACTATTTAATAACATAAGATGTGCTTTAGTTGTCCCAAGCTAATAAATTCTTTATTTGCACAAATTTTAAAATTAAAACAACCTATTATTAATTAGTGCTTCATTCCAAGGGTGGTTAACTTAACAAGGAGTGCTCGATTTTTACTATTTGTCCGCAGATATAGGTTATGTTTGGACCAAGGAAGTTTAAAGGTGTATGGAAGCCCAATGCTATGGCCCATTTGATCAAAAAATGTCCAGCCCAGTATGAAAATAACTGTCAGAGTTGGCCCCGCCGATTTTGCGCAATAACAAAATTCCACGAAATAATTTAATGTGTTGCCTACTTACACACTGATAAATCAGTGTGTAGTTAGGCAACACATTATACTTTTATGGGAGCCGTATTAGTTTCGATTGTTTTGCTTTGTGTGATTATATTTTGTGGTTGCAGAATTGTTTTTGGATTGATAAAAACCTTTTTATTTTAGTGATTAGTGTTTATTAAATTGTGACTATAATTTTGTGTTTATACTTATAATATCGTAACAAAATGACTAGAGGTTGTATGGTTTTATCTTGCAAATCTAAGGGTAACATACCCGGCATTTTTTACTTTAGGTAAGTATTTCTTATATTTAAATTAGGTGCTTCTTATGAGACGTAACGTTAGGTAACCGAATAAATAATAATATATCAGTTATGAATTATAGAAAATGAAAATTTCATAGGAAATAGAAGTGAGAAAAGTAAGGCAATCTTAACTATCTTTTAGATGATTTCCACAATGTTTGTGTATTTCTGTGGATTATTAAAAAGAAATAAGGTTTACATTTAGGTACTTTTATTTCATTTAATAATTTAGTACATTCTTTTAAAGGGTCAAAATTATTAATTACTGGGCAGACCAGGCAAATTTTAATATATACAGGTCCCTCTAATTGAATAAAAGAAAGTACAATTTTATGTTAAAGTTCCTTTTTGCTTTTTCTGTATTTGTTTAAAAAGAAATTAGATTTTTGATTTCTTAAACTTACATTATCAACTTTTTAAGCTCGACATACTGTAGACACATGATATTTAACGGTTACTGTTACAATGGATACCTAGGTACCAAAGGTTACTAAACATTTTTAACCACTGTTATTCTGTCTCATGAATGTTTGTTATTAGTGAAAAGTATATGCCTAAAAAGCAGTTATAAAAATTTTCACTTTTTAATGTACAACCACAATCTTTATTTACACTATCTTGCCCTTCTTTTATCACAAAATTGGTGATAAGTACATGAAACTATCATACAATGTTTGAAATTTATTTTTAAAAAATCGTGTTTTTATTTATTTACAAAGATTTTTGGTAAAAATACAAAACTCCCAAAAATATCGACCATTTAAATAGAAGGCTGTAAAGTGGGGCCATCTATTCTTTCCATATTATATGAGATGATATAAAATCCAATATTACACAATAAATTTAAATGTTCTATGGTCGTATCGTTTAATAACCAACAATTTTGTGCAAAAAAAAACAGTGAATGCTTCAATTTGACATTTGATGATGTCAACTTTATAGATAGTAACAAAGAGTTATGGAAGTCCGGCTCTGACCTACTATTCATTGCGCAAACGCCGCGGGGCCAATCCCCCGATTCCCGCTGCCCTGCACGCCTGGACAATTTTGTTCTACAGTATTGGGCTTCCATACACCTTTAAACTTCCTTGGTTTGGACGTCATCCGTTTGCCCATTTTGCCCAGAAGGTAGATTTATTTTATTAACTTTTGTTAAATATTCAACTTTTAAATACTATTTTGGATATGAACTAACTATAAGAACTGTAATGTATAACATTTTAAAAAATTAAGACTTTATACCACTTGTAAACAAAACAAACAGGCAAACGGATTACGTCACAAATACCGAATTGACATTTAAATTGGCGTTTATGGGCTTAAATGGTATCGAGCACTTCTTGTTAAGTTTATTACCCTTGGCTTCATTCCATCTAACTAGTACAACAGAATGTTTATTACTTTTTTTAAAAAATTCCCTGTTTTTTATTTATGGTTCTCTTAGCTTACGGTTAAGATAGCAGAAGCCAGTCACATATGCGAAACTTTTAAAAAATCCATTAACAATAGTTAGTATTGACTTACCCAGAACTAATGTTTTTGTTTACTTCATAAAGGTTTTAGTGCTTTTAACCCAATTTTTCTCTACATGTTTTAGTTATCAAAAAATTATCTTATCTTTAGATAATATAAGAGTTTTTTTTCATTAAACTGTTCTTTTACCCTTTTATGTAAGGCATACAATATTGTTGTATATTCAAAGCTTGTTTTAATAATAACTTTGTTGGTTTTTGTAGCAATTAACCAAAACCCGAAACACCAAACTGCTTTTCAAAGATTTTAATATTAATAGTATATCATATATTTTACTTTCCAGAAAAAGCGCCACCTATTATTAAATACCATAAACTACCTATTTAAACAATGTTTCATCTAAATAACTTTTAAATGTAAAGGTATTTTGCTTTTGTTTAGATACCCCCCTGAAATATATTATGATACTTTAGTGGAGTTAGGATCCCAACTGTTTATGTTTATGACCAAGTTAATGCTAAATCGGTCTTTGAAAATTGGAATGTAAAAATAAAACGCGATTCATAGATATTATTCAAATTGTTATAGGTCTGTTTGTTATTCAGAAATAGTGTACAATATTTTACACTTTCTTACGTAAGCGCTTTTATAGAAGGTGTATTTTAAAACTATGTGGATAGAAAAAGTGTAAAATAATATAAAATATTTCTGAATAACAAACAGATCTTACATGTATTCCAGATTAGTAATTTCATCACAAGTTGTAAAGCACACTTGTGGTATGCATCTAGTCAGTATAAGCGCTTTTATGGAAGGTGTATTTTAAAACTATGTGGATAGAAAAAGTGTAAAATAATATAAAATATTTTTGAATAACAAACATATCTTACATGTATTCCAGATTAGTAATTTCATCACAAGTTGTAAAGCACACTTGTGGTATGCATCTAGTCAGTATAAGCGCTTTATTTATTTATTTATTTCCATTAAAAAGACTGACAAAAGTATTAATATCGTCAAATTTTCAAAATCTACAAAAGTACTTAAATCTACAAACTACAGATATAAAAAGAAAACACTAATGCTGGTATGTTACAATATTGACTAAAATTTACAAAAAAAATGTATATACTAGCCTAAAAAAATTACAGTAATAACAACAATATCACCATACAAAAAAAAACATTAATAACAAAAGTATAAGTTCATAATTTACAAAACACAGCGCGACAAACAAATTTTAGAAGTCATTAACACTATAAAAACATTTATCAAAAAGATAGCACAGTAGTGATTTTTTAAACTTTCTGGGTGAATTAATTTCCTTTATATGTTCAGGTAGCTTATTAAAAACAGTGCTACAAAAACAAAAAGGACTTTTCCGATAAGCTGAGAGTCCAAAATTAGCTATTGAAATATCACCGCTATTTCTTGTACCATAAGCATGAACAGTTGATGCAGCGGGAAATTTATCTCTGTAGCGCTTAACAAACATCGCTGCCTCCATAAACAAAATGGACGGTAAAGTTAAGACCCTCCTACTCACGAAGACCGGCCTGCAGGAGTTCAAGGGGCTCATTGAGAATATCTTTCTGATTATCCTTTTTTGGAGAATAAAAATACGTGTCATCTCAGTTGCCTGACCCCAGTAAAGAATCATATACTTTAGGTGACTGTAAACGAGAGCATAGTAAACATTCAAAAGCTGCTTATTAGACAAAACATTTTTTAAATTCAGTGTAGCAAAATAGGCTGAGTTGAGTTTTCCCACTACATAATCTATATGGTTTAACCACGAGAGCTCACTGTCAACATACAAGCCTAGAAACCGACAATGTGTAACCCTCTCTATCTCAGAGCCCTTCATCTTAAGAAAAAAAGGTGGTACAAGGCGCCTTTTATAAAACACTAGATATTGGGTTTTGGATTCATTAACAATAAGTTTGTTACCCGTACACCAAGTACTGAAGCATTCTATGATTTGGTTGGCCCGTTTGACGAGGGAGTCCACTGAGGAATCCGCGACCAGTATGGACGTGTCATCTGCATACAGAATTAAAGATGCATTTTCCTAAAGGAAGAAATTGCTCTAGATCGTTTACAAATAGAAGGGACAACGAGGGAGATAAAACGCTACCCTGGGGAACACCATGTTTTTGTTCCTTAATTTCAGAGGACACTGTACCTATTTTGACCCGAATTCTTCTTTTCTTAAGAAATGAATTTAAGAGATCATTAATACCACCCCTAAAACCTAGACTGTGTAGCTTTCTGACAAGAATTTGACTGTCTATACAGTCGAAAGCTCGAGTCAGATCGAAAAGCAAGGCAATGGTGTAAAGACCTTTATCTAGGGAGGAATAAATAAACTGAACAAAGTCATAAGCAGCTGTATTTGTTGAGTGGTCATACAAAAAGCCGTGCTGAGCCCTTGATACTAACCCACTGTCAGCCAAGAAATTTCTGAACCTAGTACTTAGTATTTTTTCAAAAATTATTGAACAAGTTAATAAACCTGTAATGGCTCTATAGTTTTTTATAAGTGCTTTGTCCCCTGTTTTATAAAGTCGAATCACTTCACCAACTTTCAATCTCTCTGGAAATGTTCCAGTTTTAAGAAAAAGATTATAAAGAAAGCAAAGGGGATATTTCATTACGTCCCAGAGATTTATATTTAATTGCAAAAACTGGTAAGTCATCATTGCTACAGCAAGCTCTTCATTCTTAAGATCATTCATTGCTGAAAAAATTTCATCAATAGTTATTTGAGGCATGTAAATTGATCTTAGATTAGAGCCACGCAAGTTCATATCAATGTCAATATTATCAAGGTCAGCAAGCTTGGTCTCAATATCATTGGCAAAGTAATTACAAAACAAATTGCCAATAGCAAGAGGCTCTACTAATAAAACATTGTCATGACTTATAATAGAGGGTATATTGTTAGTTTTAATCCTTCCTATATTTAAATTGACTACCTGCCAGATTGCTTTTGATGTGTTAGCGGAAGTGATTATTTTATCTTGAAAAAAATTTTTTTTAGTCATTTCTATTTTATTGTTTAAAGTTTTTCTTAGCTTCCATATATTGATTGGTCAAGTTCAGTGAGTAGTGATTCTTAGTTAACCAAAACAAATCCTTTAATTCTTCGCTTTCCCTTATTATGTCAGGATTGATCCACCTGCTCGCACTTGGTCTAAATACCCCCACCTTTGAGACTGGGCAAGTAAGGTCCAGGAAATAAAGCAGATTATCATAAAAGTAACTCCAGGCCTCATTTGCATCCTCAGACCTGTATAAGTCAGAGAGGTCATTAGTTGACAGAAAATGTTTTAAATTAAATAAATTGCCCTGATTAAAAAAACGTTTGTATATAAAAACCTGGGGGCACTCCAAATTAGGAGGAATAAAATCTTTTTTAATTAATATTAGTTAGCCTAAGTGGTCAGATATGCTAGGTTCATAATTTTTTGCTATGATAATTTCTGGTTGGCTAGTTAAAACATAATCCAGTGCTGATGGCACAATACCAGGGACAATTCTTGTTGGCTCTTGAGGAAGCATGGTTTTAAGAGCAAAGCTGTTAAACAAATTCTGCAGATAAGAATTATATAGTGAGACCTTGAGATTATCTACATTCAGATCTCCACAGAGAACAACACATTCATACTTTTTAGTTAGAAAACAAAGCAGCTCATTGAAACATTTAATAAAGCAGTTAAAGTCTAAAATTGTATTGAGAGAGCATGATCTATAAATAACTACCAGTGCTATCCTTTTTTTATTTATTGTGAAATCCACCGCAGAACATTCAAAGTAAAATTCCTTAGCAAAATCATTCAACACAATAGGTTTCACAGTCACTGATAAGCCATGTCTAGTATATATGGCTACACCTCCATGGATTCGTTGAGTTCGACAGAAAGCACTTTGAAGTTGATAGTGTGCAAGCTGCGTGACACCAATCTGATCAGCTGTGATCCAGCGTTCCGTCACGCAAAAAATGTCAGGATTCATTTTGTCAAGCAGGACTTCTAGTTGGCCTATCTTATTCGGTAGGCTTTGGACATTTAGATGAGAAATAACAAAAGTAGAGCTCAGTTCAAAATCTTTCTCTTTGTTGTCTACGTTGCCATACTTGGTGCTTTGTTCGGCCTCTCAGTCCTCCTGTGTTGCCTGGTTCTGAAGCACGAAAAAACCTAAACTTTTTAACTATATTACCTTCTGGCCAGTTACCTGAATCCAATAGCTTGTCCTGAAGGGATGGATTAGCATCGATCTTGAAACTGCAGTACTCTTCAGAATGAACTTTCAGTTGCTCCACTTTAAAGTTGTTAGAGTCGCCAAAGGTCGAATTTAGATGGTCTATGATATTTTCCCTTGTTGTTTTAGGATTCAGCTTACTTATAAAAATGGTAGTCTTAGGAGCAATTGTAGCAGCACTTATTTTCCAGTTTTCCATCCCTTTTTGGTCTTACCTGCCTCTAGGCTTGGTGTCAAAAGTGGTTTATCCAGGTTAGCCGAAGTTGATGTCTGAACCTTTTTAGGGACTGGTTGCTTTTTCTTCATTTCCATAATTTCATCTTTCAAGTGTATAATTTCTGCTTGTTGTGCTGCGAACTTCTCTTTAAGATCTGCCAAGAACGCTTCCAGAGCCATAATGGTAGAGTCGTTCGCTGGCTTTGACATCTCGTCACTGCATTTTTCGACAGTGTTCAAAGAACCCGCCCGTAGATCCAAACAAAGCCTCACAACTTCTTTATTAGTATCTTTCAGATCATTAAAAGTCCCAGTCATTTCCTCAACTTTTGATGTGATGCAGGAAACATCGCTTTTTAGTCCTTTATTCATGCTGTCTATAATTCTCAGAGTTTTTTCAATTTTAGCATCAGTTTTGACATATAATGTTTTAATGTCCTCAAAACCCTTTTGAAACGATTTTAATAAAGCATTCTTCATCTCTGCCAGAATGCTCTTTGTGATGTTGTCTGTCGATTTAATCTTTAGACAGTCTTTGCAAATGAACTGGACACTTGGCGATCTTTTCTTAAGAGTGATTCCTCTTTGCTCAGATGATGAAAGCGAGGATCAGTTACTGCAAAAACTCAGGTCACAGTTATCACATTTTGCATGCAAGTAAGTATCTCCTTCAGTTTCAACCGCGCTACATATGCTACAGGTCGCCATTGTATTTCAGATATGTGCAGAACAATTTACTACCTGCAACAACCCTGAACCCCGAAAACTGAGAACTGTGGTAATACGTGGCAACACTGCACCAAGTTTGACGTTTGTTTAAATAACTGAATTAATCAACAATTTTTATCGTATTTATCCTTTTTAAAGTTAAAGTTCTGACTGTGCACACCTTCCTTAACTTTAAACACTTGGATTACACAACTTTACAATATTTTTTAAGTCACAAAACCACAAAAACAGCGAAAACAAAGTTAACAACAACAAAGATTCACCAGGCAACGTTGCCAACGTTTGGAAGGTGTATTTTAAAACTATGTAGATAGAAAAAGTGTAAAATAATATAAAATATTTCTGAATAACAAACAGAACTTACATGTATTCCAGATTAGTAATTTCATCACAAGTTGTAAAGCACACTTGTGGTATGCATCTAGTCAGTAACAGCTGTTTTCATTAATATGGTCTAAATTAAATATCTTTTGTGGAGGTTTAAACTCATAATTATAAGAATAAATCAGCTAAATTTTAATAGTATACAATAAAGAAAAAAATATGTATAATTTTATTTTAAGAAAGCCCGCGAAATTCGTAAAACGCGAGTGTGGAACGTTTCGCGGCTTGGAGATCGCGCTTCGCAGCTTGGAGATCGCGCTTCGCAGCGTTCCGCATTCGAATGCTGTGACAGAGGGAAACATCGTAATCGTAAACATTGCGAGTGTAGAGTTTCATTATTCTTCACGCAGAGAATCTCGGCCAAAGTATGCAGCCGCGATTCGCGGCCGAATGTAGAACTGGTATAACAGCGGGTCTACACTCGCCAACGAATCGTGGCTGCGAAATTTGGCCGAGATTCGTGTCAGATCTTTGCGCGAAGAATATGGCCCTGTAAACTCGCCATGTTCACGGTTACATTTATTGTTTCTTTTTGTCGCGAAGCGCGAAAGCCAAGCAGCGAAACCATACAAACTCGCGTTTAAGGACGCGACGTTCGCGGGCATTCTCGCTGCGAGAGTAGAGCCGTTTTTAACATGCGATGAATTTCGGGATTAGGCATAGATTTTAGGTTTATTTAACATACTTCTTTTTACTAACATAAATGTTTGTTTGGTGAAATGTACTATCGAAATTAAAATAATGTCATTAACAAGATTCAATTGGCAACTTAACGTTTTTACATGACTAGACCATTTATACATTAAATTTTTTTATTAAATATCACTTTAAGAATGATTCTGTTTTAAGCTTAAGATTATGTGGCTGCTGTAGTAAAATACTAGTAAGCCATATGTTATCCATTAAAACAAAATAGGATCCTAATTTTACCGTTGCTTTCTTTCTAGGGGAAGCGAATTGGTTGATATCTCCCTTTTACGAAAAATTCCTAATGTCGAAGTTTTATCTTTAAGGTAAGTTATAAAAATTTGAAATTGTATAATATTTTTAGTTTTTTTTTAACACTATTGTTTCAAAATTTTAAACGTGTTTGATTGATTAAGTTACTTAAAAATAATATTTTATAAGCTACTTAATTTAGGAAAAAATTCGTCAAAAAAAGTGTGTAGAATATTATTTTTTGTAAAACTTGAATTTTTAGTTTAATATAGTGGATCACGTTTGCACTCTCTTAAATAAATAAATAAAAGTTTATTTAGAACTTGACTATTTTATATGTCTACATAAGTCACTAAATTCTAAAGTTTAAATTTGGATACATTTAAATTTTATCTTAAATTTAAGAAGTTACTACATTAACATTAATGTGTTTATCTAAATAAAGGCTTTTTATTTTTTTTTTTTGAAAGTTTTTATTTTTTTTTTATTGTTTTCAGTTCTGTGGGGAGAGCACTAAATAGTCTTATACCCTTATTAAATAAATATGTGTGCATGTATGTACTTCGTTCAAATGTAATTTCAAAGTTGTCCTTAGAACTAACATTGTAAAAGTGTCTAGAAAATCTCGGTATTAAATAATTTTGAAGACAGCACGGCATTAAATTATTCTTAGTTCTAAAAATTATTAAAATGTTAGAAATTTCTATTCTTTCCCAAGCAGTAAGCCAACCTAACGACTAACATTACACTTATTGGTGTGTACTTATTGCAGCCTAAAATAATTCGCATAACCTTATTTTGCAATAATTATTGTTAACGTTGAATTTCATCTTTATTATATGCTAACAACAAGGAGTTATAGTAGTTTAAGTGTGGATAAATTATTGTATTATAAATTAATAATTTAGCTCACTGGCTTAAGTTCTGAAATATTCTGCGAAAAAACCTACTTTTTTACATATATAAACTCGTGCAAAACATTTTGGTTGTTGTATAAGAACAACACCTAAATATTTAATTTTATCTACCATATGAATTCTATCTGCGCTAATGTAAATATTATATTTCTTCTCAAAAAACACTTTAAAATTTGGTTTGGTACCAAGAACCATATATTTTCAGCGGCAAAAAATACCCCAGAAAATCTTAGGCCGACACCCAGCACACCACTTTTATGGACGTGTAATTAAGTACATTCTGTTTGAAGTCTACAAATCATAATATTTTTTATTTTCAGTTTTGAAAGTTAATTATTTAACTTACAAATGTGCAGACTGTTGGTCTTATTTTAATTAAAAATTATGAAGCAAACTTAACGGGTATATGATTGTTTTAAAAAGGAAACAATAGAGAAATAAAATTGCGTTACCAAATTTTAAAATTATTTTTGTTTGCCCCCTTTTTTAAAAATATAATTCAATCTCCCTTAATGTCTATTAGGATATTACAAAACCACTTGACCTCTACTTTCTAGCATACGTTTTAGTTAATTTGACTTTTTTTTTATTAACTGCTGTTATAACACACCACACCCCTTTCATTAATTTTCAGTCTTGGCTAGGGGTGTGATCTTAAACACTGATAAATGCGAAGGTAATTGCCCTGAACATTTACAAAGGAATTCAAAAAGTTTATAACCTGCAGAAGAAATAGGAGATTTGTAATTTTTTAAATTAAGGTCCCCTTAGACTTTAGTCACACCTACCAAGAATTCTTCGACATTGGAGAAAAGATTTTTTTGTAGCTTCTTAGAATAGTTATTTCTGGCACTGTTTTGATATCTTATCGTAAGATACAAATTGTCCATGGTATTTTTGATTGGTGCATCTTTTGTTCTGATTGCAAAGCTCAGTTTAAAAAACTTAACAGCTACTGTGAATGTTATTTTATATTTTTTTGCGATCAATTAGTAATTTCATAAAGATTTTTTTAACAATATGGAAAAAGCACTCAAGAGCTGAACCTTTTAAAAATAATCGTTTTTAGTGATAATGTATTTTAGTAAAAATAAATACAATATTTTGCTATGGAACCTTAACCTGTGTATGTCGTTAAAATGCACTTTACCATTTTATTATATAACAATGATATACATACACTATTGATGTAATAAACCGATTTATCAAACTTAAAATTTTTTTAAATCCACTTAATAGGGTAGAACCTTTTTTCATGGTTATGAGCCGGCAATTAAAAAAAATCAAATTTTTATTTACGCCGAAAAAAACATTAGTATAAGTAGCTGACATGAAAATATATTTTTAAAAGTCTTCCTTCCTAACTCTACCTCCAGCTTAAATTTCCGAGTTCCAGGTTCAAATTTTATTCATTAATCTTTAAGTTAGACGTCGACCAGTTTTCAGGTGACAGTCATATATTAATAGAGCGACAGGCACAAATACAGTACGTTTCACAATAATTCGTTGATTTCTCGTTTTACCTGCTACTGTTAGATGTAAAACTTAATAAACTTTGGGTACCCGCATGTAGGTCTGGACTTAAAATTTCCTTTATTTATTATTGTACCTACTTCTTGGTATATTACGTAGGTTAAAGGCAAATTGTAGGTGTTTAATATAAAGCAGAGTCTTTTTAGCTTAGTTTATCAGTCGTTTGGAGTTTGTCAAGGTATTTTCGTGTGTGTTATTGAGCATCCAAAATAGCTAACCTAAACTATTGATATTAGTAGGAGGTAATCAGGACCTGTACCCTTTCAAAAGGTGCGGTGCCTACACAATAGACTTTTGTCAGGCCACTTATTTATGGCTGGGTTTTCCACTGAGGGTTGTCATTTAAAATTGCTGTCGAGAAATCAACGAATTATTGTGGAATGTACCATAAACGAGCTTATTTTGGCTTTAAATGGAGAGTTACAGTGAAATATACTGAGTGACAAGAAACGGTAAACATGTATTCATACTCAATAATTAATTTTATTAATTTTATCGCTACATGTATAGCAGACAATAGCTAATAAATGATCAAGCAGAATTGAGTGATTAATGACAGAATTAAGTTTAACGATCGGTTTCTTACATACTTTTGACACGTTTGAGCTTTGATCTGATTAGGTGGTCTATTTGATCTTGGGTATCTCATTCCTCTCGACCTCTTACCTTGTCTAAGTGTTACCAGAGTCTAAGGGGCGTGGGGTTTTCGATCGTCTTAGAATATGGAAAGACATGTGGTTTCACTACCTTCTGTATCAAAGAGGTCATGTTACCTCTAATAAAGACACGGTGTGAACATGTTTCTTCATATCAAACTGTGGATTTTCTTTCACTGCGTCGCCTTTTTACCATTGCTCGACCATCATGTAAAAACATCATCAATCAGCCATAAATTTCCTTGGCCTTCCTGGTTTCAAGTTGTAGTTCTAAAAGATACATTTTTACAAATGCAGTTTATAAATAATGCCATTATTTACCGGGCTTGTGAAGTGAATTGATGCATGACGCATGAGATTACTGAGATATTGTGGATATTATTATATTTTTATGCGTAAAACTATATAATGGCAACAATAAAAAAGTAAATTAATAAAACGGCTACGGTTAAATTTGGTACATATACGGCCGAGTGATGATCGCGTTGTTAATTTTAGCAATGGACTGGAGCAATTGTTAAAAGTTAACAACGGTTTGGAATGTTTAACAAAATGTCAGATTTTGACAGGTTGCCTACTAAAATCATTGAATAACACTGACAATGACGTTTTGTTAAACATTCTAAACCGTTGTTAACTTTTAACAATTTCTAAGTCCATTGCTAAATTTAACAACGCGATCATCACTCGGCCGATAGTATTCTTAAACAATGTGATACGATCAAAACGAGTGACCTGGCAACGCTGGCAATAAGCCCTTTAACAAACTCTTAAAAAGTTAAACCACAAATGTGAGCAAAAATTCGTAAAATTTCCAAAAATAGTTTTAAAAAACGGCAAGATAAGTTGTATAGGGTGACGCATTTTGGTTGTAATTACGGGGTTTTGAGAAAACCGTAAGAAAGAGAGCAATTCTGTTTATACATTCCAAGAAAGATTTTTAAAACAAGTTTAAACCTCCTGGGCTAACTCGATTAATTTTGAAGATACATGACATTTTTGAATTTTTGTCAATTTTACGAGAGTCCTGTATATCGGTTATAAGTAGAGATAGAGGAAAACTTCAAATGGCAGTATGTTGTAATTTTTACGTAGATTTCAGTGTCGTAGTCATTTTTTTTTTCATTATTAAAGCTTTACTAGTTATTACACAAACTTGTTTTTTTTAATGGAACACCTTGTATACTATTTTACCACTTGATTGCAAAGATAGCATAATTTACATTTTAAAATAATATACCAAGACATACAAATACTAAGGACTCTACTTACAGAGTAAGGAAGAAAAGTTTGGTTTTAACATTTGGTGGGGTAAATATTCAAACTTTGGTACTTGTCATTTTTGAGACTTTAAAAAAATAATTGGGGACAGTCTTAACATAAAAATAAAACTTGATTATGACCTTCTACATAGTTTTATTTTGGATAATAAAGAAAAAGAATGTAAAACATTTCACTAGACGCGCCACTGCACTACATGATAGGACAAAGAGAAACGTTTTCGGAAGGTGTCGAGGTTCAGGCCTGGACACGTGGAATTGGTAATAGTTTTGGGGGTGACGCACGGATACGACTTGCGGAGTAATTTTGGTATTGTGTTTAAAGGAAACAAAGTATTATAATAAATATTTTTGCTATTATTTGTTTTTATTAATTGCCTAAATTAGTGAAAGTTTATAAGAAAAACTGCCAAAATGGCAGTTTTAGCTGACTTATATATTAAAAGTTTGTAAAATAACTAGAAAAGCTTAACTAACTTAAAAAATTAGTATGTCACTGAAATCTATGTTAAAATTTACAAAATATTGCTATTTAAAGTTTTTTTTAAATATCTTTAATAATAACGGATATGCAGGACCATCGTAAAATCGACAAAAATTTAAAATGCTCTGTATCTTTTCAATAAATTGAGTTATCCTTGAAACACATTTGAATTTGTTTTAAAAATTCGTCCCGAGAATGTACAAACAGAATTGCTCTATATCTTATGGTTTTCTCTAGTGATGGAACGGACTCAGGTTTTGCACCGGACTACCGAACTCCGGACTTCCGGCAGCCCAGCAATCCGGATGCCGGAAGTCCGGCGCCGAACTCTGTCTTTTTTTCTCAAAAAATAAAAAATTAAATATTATTCGGTGCCACTTACATTTAAATGTCAATAAAAGATAATAAAGAACCAAGGAAATGTTGTAAACTAAGTGTTTTCTTACAAAGATAATTGACAGGCAAAGTTTTCAACTAGAGTAATATCATGTCATCCTTATTTAAAAAACACACTTAAAGAAGCCCAAGTTGCTAAACGATATTTAAGCGCCCCAGCAAGTAGTGTGTATTCAGAAAGGTCTTTTTCACAAATTGGCAACATTTATGAAGAACAGCGTTCTAGATTAACCAGTCAAAATGCTGAAAAACTTTTATTTAATCATCATAATTTGAAAAAGATACATTTTGATTATTAACAGTGTTTTCCTTATTTGTAAGAGAATTAGAGATTACCTGTAATCAGTTCATAAATGTAAGCTGTTTTTTCTACCCAAGATTTTTATTCATTTTCCAATGACTTAATAAATTATATTTCCTTATTAATAACATTAAAAATTTCCGGCCGGACAGCCGGATTTTTTCAGAAAAATCCGGCCGGACCGGAAGTCCGGTGAAGTGGCCGGACTTGCCGGATTCGGTACTTGAACCGGACGTCCGTTCCATCACTAGTTTTCTCAATACCCCGCGTAAATACAACCAAAATGCGCCACCCTGTTCATGAAAATAAATAATCTTGCAAAATATTGAAATAAATTCATAATTTTAGATAAGGAAAGAGTCTAACTTTTTTGCCACTTATTATGTTGTTTAAAATCGAAAAAAAACCTTTTACGTTAAATAATAAAAAACTACACTTCTTTAAAGCAAAATCTTATTTATACCTGAATATTTATTTCATTATTTATTTTTGTTTAAAATGGTCTGGTATTTTAAGCGTGGGTAAACCAGTATTGTAAGCTCATTGCTCATTTATAATGACGCTTTAAAACTGAAACCGCCATTCTTCTTTGATATATTATTTATTTTGTTTTTAGCATGTTTCACATAATATTTAGTTTTTATATTATTTTAACCTATAAAGCTGGCTATTTTTATAAGTAACTATTTGCTTAATCATTTGTTGCCCATTTCCATTTTAAATAGATTATTCGTGATTGATTAAACAAAATAGGTGTAAAATAAAGCATAGGCCGGCAAATTATTAAAATAGCTTTATATCGAAAACACTTACAATGTTAATAGTAGGGAGAATATGGGGATTCACTGACCGCGGTCCCCCGGGGGATTTTCAAAACTCAAGATCTTCTACGCCACTCAAAATTTAAAAAATAGGAAACATAGGTTAGACCTAGCTGTCACTTGTCAAATGTCGACTGTCAAAAACCACGTGTTCTAGAAGATAGGTGTTGCGAGTAGGATACTTGAGCTAAGACCTAAAATCAATGTGCGCATGCGCGATTCATTCGACTTGAGCCGTTTGGAAGTTATCGACTAAAATCGAAATTAAACCCTGATGATGAGAAATTGGAGTGCAATTTAATTTTTTTAAATTTAGACTAATATCTTGCCTATCGAATGGTGAAAACGGCATGCCGTTATCTCAAGCCATAAGGGCGCTACAGCAGTTTAAACTCGAGCCGAGAGACATCAATCAGCGATGAGAAAGATAACCCGAAGGTAAATCGATCTTTTTGGCATTAGTATTGGAGTCAAAGAAACGAAACTCTCGAGATGGATTAAGGGGATTGTTGTTGACGTTTCGCCAATGATTTCAAGGTCAAAGAGTAATTATAACACGCCATAAATGCATATCGAATTATCCTATGAGTTGGAGAGAGAGAGGGTGTATTCAACGTTTCTAATGTAAACTATCATCATCAGGGTACATGTGCACATGTCAACTATCATCTCAGGAACGTGACTTAGAAATGAGCTGAAAAGTTTAGGATACGTAGCCTAAGGTCCAAAATCAATTTGCGCAAGATCGGTTTTTTCGTCGGCTAGCGTTTTGGAGTTATCGACTAAAATCGGAAATTGACCGGTAATTGAAATTGAAACATCGGTTAATATTATAAAGCTGAATCATACCAATCGAATAATAAATATATTATTTAAATCAAGTGTCAAATAACAGATGACATGTTTCTTAGTAGCAGCTCAAGTATCCTACTCGCACCACCCAATTTCTAGAATCCTACTGTTAATCAATTTTTAAAGAAATTATAATGCCTTAAGGGATTTTTTAAGCTGTTTAGTAATAGTAAATACTGTATAATTATATTTCTCTTAAGAAAATTTTAAATGGACAAACCATATATCTAAAAACAGTGGCGGACTGGCACAGTAGAACTAGGTCGGCTACACACACCTTGGGGGCCCGCAGATACGGATCTATTGTAAGGCATTCTGCACCATAAAAAATGTGAAAACTTAATATTGGTTACAGCTCGGTTTAAAGGTAGATAGAAGTGTTACTTCGCCTATAATAGAAATTGCCAAATGACGAAAGAAAACATTTATCTAATTATTCTTTATTCATATTAACAGGGTAATGGTAAAAATAAAATAATAAATAAGTTTTAAAATAAGATTTATTTCTATTATCAAAAGATAGCGAGGCTTGTAACGAAAAACAAAACTGACTTAACATACAACCGTATACTGAATCGAGAACCTCTTCCTTTTATTGAAGTCGGTTGAAAAGTAATATCTAATGGGGAAAACATTAAACAGTCAAATATTTTTGCAGTTCCTTTGAACTCATTGCGAATTCCTCCAGGATTTCTTCTGCTGTGGAATAATATCACGCTCTGTACTTATTAGCATTAGGGGTTCTAATAATTCTTGAGACAAAGGTGCTCGCACTCTGTTCTTAATAATTTTCAGTTTTGAAAAAATGCGCTCGCATTGCACTTGGGTACACGCTAATGTCAGAATATATTTATACATCATATATAATTTTGTATAAGCACTCCTATGTAAATTGTATATGAACAATACTCTCAGTACGCAAGCAAGGCATTCTTTACATTGTAAATTCGTTTTAGGGTCGGATGAATGCTTTTCTGGAAAATCACTGCTTTCTATATTTTCATCTTCCGATTCTTCTGTCTCGCATAAGCCTAGATCTTCTCCGCCAATAGTTAAAAATTCACCATACAAAGACTTAGCAAGCGAATTAAAACAAGATACAAAACTTAGCAACGCTTCTTTTACACAGGAGGGATCATTTTCTGCTTTTGTACAAAATGTATTAAATAACTGCTCATTCTCGCCTTCAAAACGTAAAATTCCATTCTCTAATATCATCGAATCGGTTGGGATCAAAAAATGCTAGACTCCGAAATATGTTCTTATTTTTACAAAATCTGCTCTCCATTACAGATGCTAATTTGTCAAAGGTTGCACGGAAAACAGTGACCCGGAATTTCTTTATGGGATCAAGCGTAGAAAGTTCATCGTCTGCTACTTCACCGGGCATTTTCTTTTTCTTACGTTTGTGACACTGCCACTATTACTGCCACTGTTTTTAATGTTTTCAGCATTTTTTGTTTCCAATAGATCCATTTGATCTTTGGAATATTCGGAAATATTTTCATTTTTATCTTCAAAAGCTGGATCTAGATCTTCTCTGCTGCCCTGAGAAGAGGTACTTGCAGTTTCTAGTGTCTTGAAGAACGGCAATTTTTGCTGCTTTGGATCTGTAGCAGCAGATAAAAAATCAGCATCTCTCTTCTTTTTCCGTTTCTGAGCCCCTGATAGATGTTTATAACTCATAATTTGGAACCGGGAAACCCTAAAAAAAACAAGGGAAATTAAAAATTTTCACCCCGACATCAAAAAGGGCCCAAACTTTTATTATTGTTATTATTTTAAATATTGTCACAGTTTCTGATTTTCTATATTTCAGATTCAGATTCAGAATTTATTTGCTTTTGATCATACATGATGACTTAGCTTCGTTAAATATCTAACAATAATTGTGCATTAGTCTAATTCATTAATTCATTCATTCTTGCTTGATAAGAAATATTAAACTTACCTACCTTAATAATTTCTTGGCATGCACCTTTTACAGTTTAACTTCAGTCTAAACTAAAGGCCTATGTACGACGCCTGACTCTACGTACGGCGATTGGGGCGATACTCGACGAGTCGCGAATCGCGAATTAGAGATAATTAATTCCGCCGCATTTGTATTTCGCATTCCGCGTTCCCGCATTGCCAGACTGGACATTTTGGAAAACAGAGACGTACCTACTATTTTTAAAGCATATTTTTAATTTATGCGATTGGACACACATGGGCCTCTTTCCCTCTTGCTTTTTTTCAATATGTCTATGTGCAAGTAATAGGGCCCGTAAGAACTGGGGCCCGGTCGGCATTTGCCGACCTGCCGACCTAGCCAGTCCGCCACTGTCTAAAGATGTAGTTGAATTCATGTGCAGAAAACTCACTTTAAAACCTTAAAAAATGACAATCAAATTATTATACTCGAAATTTTCCCTTTTCCATTTCGACAGGTTATCCGCAAGAGATATCGCCTACTTTTTCTAAGCATTAGACATACCAAATTTTAAATTAATATTTCGTTTGGAGATTTATGACAGGCAGAGAAAGAGAGATGGATAACCATGTTTTTTGCAATTTAGAAAGCCTAAAACGAAAAAAATTATCGAAACCTTTAGCTACAATTTTTTGGTAATAAAATACTTCCCTTACAGCGATCGATGATTTTTAACTTTTTTATGCTTTATTTTATTTTCATATTTCCCGCCCTTGAGTTAAGCATACGCAGCTCCCTTATTTTACTGCATTAATGTCCCAAAAGAATGTTGTTTTGAGGTTGTTACAATTTTTATTTTTAGATTAATCCACTGACTTAACTAGTTTTAGATTAAAATACAAGAAAAAAACATTTTTTACCCTAGAGCAAACCCATTTTTTTTACCGAAAATATAAACCGGGGTAAATATTTACCCCACGATATTTTTGCTCTTAAAATCGTTCTAAAAGCAGTAATCTGACTTAAAAAGTACTCGAATTTTTTCAGTTTTTTATGTCCGAGAGAATGGTGGAGAGTAAATTTAATTTTATTTAGATTTAATTGGTTAAAAATTGTATGAATAGCTATAAGTACTGAAAAACAGTCAAACCGTCATTTAACAAACAAAAATTTATAATTATTTTTCGACCCATTTTCAAATTTACAACGGGACTTTAAAGAGGACACATAAGGCTTTTAAAAATATATGCCATCATAATGTTTTGCTAAAAAAGTCTTTTTATTTGGGACTTTGAAAATTTAAACAAATGGAGAATCCAAACAATGGTTTTCAAGAATCTATTTCTGTTTGTCTCATGGAAAATATGAAAAAAAAAGAGAAATTTAACAAATATAAAAAATATTCAAAAGTACAGTTACGATTTTACTTATTATTATTTACTTATCAAAACTTACCTGGGGTAGATATCTACCCCAGTTTATAGTTCTAGCGTTAAGTTTACTAAAAAAAACACATTTTTGTAGTGTGCTTATATAGCATTTGTAAGTTGCAATCATTAAGAAAACCTCCAGTATAACTAAAGGTTTCTGACCAAATAACGTCGACATGCTTAAGATAGAAAACTGATTGCATGCATAGTCAGTGGGACACCATTTTTACAGCAAATTAAATGTAATAACTTATAACTAGACATATAAATTAAAAGATGGTCGATAGAAGCAACAAATTAATAAGTAAATTGGCTGGATTGACGTTCGGTATCCTGCAGGAAAAAACAAACTTCCGAAATAAAATTGCACATTGTTTATACGAAAATAATTTGCTTGCTCAAGAAAAACAGAAGGCTGTTGGGGCATGCGCACTAAAACTTAAAAATAGCCAAATCTTCATGCGCACGGACACCAGTTTTTCCTGCATGAAAATCCACTTTTATACTACGTCACCATTACCAGACACAACCCTTTAGCATAGTTTAAAGAATATACAATATATTGTATATTATTTAAACTAGCCTTTAGTCAAAGACAATTGTAGTTATGATAACTACAATTGTTTTTGCTTTAGTGTATTTAAAATAATATTAAGTGTTAAAAACCGTAAAACATATGGCTATTATTAATAAGACTCCTCCTAACAATACTGAATGTATTGTTCACTCGGCTTTACAGGTGCATAATCTTGTGAAAGTCCTTTATGCCATGTTTTAATTTTAAGATAATTAGGAACTTATTATAGATTTTATCGACTAACAAGTTGGTGTGAACATACAATTTTTTACTGTATTAGGTCAAAACTCTTTAGCACTTTATGGAAAACAAAGACACGCATAATTAATGAAATTCGTTAAGTATATTTCTTGACTGACATCGTTAACAATACAACACAGGTGTAAAACCCTAATACCTTGACCTTATGTTTAAATATTCCGATATAACAAAGATATGTAAACGCTAAAGGCCACTGGAAATAACACAAAAACCCAAGGAGTCAACAACCTTAAATTTTCTCATTATTACTGAACACACTAGTATTCAATTGTTCTAACAAACAAAAACGCAATACTTTTTTTTTAATTGTTTTCTTTTTTCCACGGTTTAAATATAATATTGGTAGTTACCTCGATAGTTATGAAGCGTTTACATGTTTTTTTTACTAATTAATTGAGTTGCTATTGGTAGGCTTTGTTGTTTACACAATATATTAAATGTATAATACCCCAATGCCAGAGACCATTAGGAGGTACATTTATATCCAACTTTATAATATTTGGACTATTGGACAAATCAGATCGATTTGGTTAACTTTAACGAGGAGTTCCGTTAATCAAAAATTACGGCATAAAACATTAATAAAACCTAAAAGAATAAACCAGAGTTTAAGGGATAACTTTATGTGTTTAATGGACATACAGGCAATTTATTGTTAAGAAGTCGAAAATAAGTTTTAATTTCGTGACAAAAACTGTTTTCTTTTATAATTGAATGCAGTTTAAATCGCCATTAGCTGTTTCGTTTATGATTCAGATATTCACATCAAGCATCCGACTATTCGCAAAATTAAATCGATTTATAGCAAATTTTTCCTAGGTAACCACAACATACCGGTATCATACTGATATCACAGCGTAACAACAAGAAGCAGCACTCTTTCATGAATTAGTGGGAAAGTACGGTCAATTTTCTTGAGCAAGTTCAGCTAACGTTTTGCTAAAATATAATCTGTCTGCTTTATTTGAATTGTAATCGTTTCTTTCGTGTTTTGTGCCTAAAAATATCAAAAGCGCCGCCAGGGAGAGATTGTGCTACCTGTTAGTTATGCTATGCACAAGTAAATATGTTACATGGTTAGCTAGCAAAAATTTGCTTTTAGGTTACTTTTACGACGAGTCCCATCACATGGAATCTCCCTAGAGTATGAATTATTGCTAAAAATTTTTTGAGTACATGAATTTTTTTTTAAATCGTGTACGAAACAAATTTCCCGCAAGCACGTGGGGGATTCGGTAAGAACATTTTATACCGGAATTATATTTAAAAAGAAAACATTAAGTAAATATTTATTTGGACGTTATCCACAAATAAATAGAAGGCTGTTTGTAATGCGAGATTTGACGTTTTTCGTTATTTGAACTGTCATTAACACTGTGTGGTTTTTTACTTTGAAAAGAAATGTTGCGATTAAGAAAGGATTTTTTGAAGAATTTGACATTAATTAATGATATAGAATGTACACCTTAATAAATTGTTGTAATGTTTCCAATTTATAAAGTAAGTAAATAAAAAATATTGTCAATATTATTATTGTCTAATTATATGATAGCTGTCAGGTGCCGGGAAATTTCCACTTATTAATTTTACGTCTACATGCTCATGTGGATGAAAAATTTTCAGAAAATTTGCTGGTTACCATATTAACAATGTCGAAATAAAGCATCTGATTGGTTGAAAATGACGGGTATAAAATTTTCGATCAAATATTACCACACAAAACCCTTAATACCACCTAAAATATAAATTTCAGAATTAGACAAATTTATGTGTCTGATATTTCAGGCAATTTATTGTCAACAAGTCAAAAAAAGCTCCCAATTTCTTGTAGTCCAGTAAATGAAAGGACAACGCTGTAAATACATCTATACAGTTTTCCCTTGGACCCAAAAGTCCCCTCATTTCAGCTGCCGCTCTACCACTTGAATCCCGCTGTCTTCATGGATTCACTTATAAGCGGGCAGACGAATTGTTTTTTAATCATTTAAAGTTCATCGGAATGGGAAAACCCGTACCTATCATTGCATATGAGTTTGGGCCCATTCTGATTTTTCTAGAGAATTAAAAAAAAGCGGTCAAAGTTTTTTTTTTACAATATTTTGAGAGTATCTCATTAATTTATTGATATTTTGGAAAAATGGTTTGTTATTAACATTTCTTTTTTATAATGAGACCTTAGCAAGTGTTCAGTGATCCCGGAAAATTTCCTTCAGCATCTTGATAAAAAATTGTTTTGCCAATCTGCATTTTTTAGCCGTTTCTGGCTATCTATCCAGTGTGGAATGTTATGGATTTTTTAATGGCCGTTTTTGCGAAAAATATTGGCATTGCGAAAAAAAGGTAAGGACCATTTTTGTAGATTTCGGGGTGATCTTCATTTTTTTGTCTTAAGAAAAATTCTCTAATTCGCATATTTTGGCAGATATTCGCGGGAAACTAATTTTTGGGACTTTGGGGGGCGATTTCCAGCGGGTTCCCACGTCGGAAACGTGGTAAACTTTTTCTCGCTCAAAAGCATCCGCGAAGACCTAAGAATTGCACCACAAATGAAAACTGTACAGATTTATTTACAGCTTTGGTTACTTTTAGGTCTTTAATTACTGGACTATTGACAGAAACCGTTTTTTTTATTATTAAATGCGATTCAAAACATCAGTTGATCTCGGGATCCTGACTTGTTTTTACTCCTAAAAATTCCGAGATCCCGGCTTGTTTTAAGTCCTCAAAATTCCGGGATTTATGGCAATCTCGAAAATTTAAAAAATCCCTTTTTTATGATTAAATTTTAATCTGTTCTTGATGGTTCTCGTGTAAAATAACATTATTCTATATCGGCGGTATTTTCCTTATAGTACATCTTAATACTCTAAACGGAATTAAAAAAAGTGTCACTTGATAGGCATAGTTTAATTAAGTTTTAGGAGGTTTATATATACATCAGTGTAAAAATATCTACTGACAGTACCAGCTACAATTATGGAAGCCAAGCCTTTTTTTCGGCAGGTACATTTGCGACCAAACTTAGATTGCGCTAGTGACTTATCTTTAGATACATTTCTCGCCTTCTTTCTGTATACTCTGTACGTATCCCAGATCAGACTCTCTTTAAAATATTGTTATCATGTCTGGGGAATGGCGTCTCCTACAACTCGTAGCATTCTTGATTCCATTTAAAGAAGAGCTGTTCGTTTATCAATGATCCCACGCTTACAGAAAGGCTTCCTTCTCTTGCCCCCTACGGTCTGTAGGGAAACTATCGCTCTTTTGTAGGTATTTTCATAGCTTTTGCTTTGAGGAATTGGTCAGTAAATTTCCTCCTCTGGCAGTTCCCAACAGAACAGCACGTAGTGCTACTTTTATGCACCCTTTTACAGTTCAAATTGAGTCCCACTTTGTTCGTTTCTTCAGCCCTAGAGTGTAAATAAACCTTCTACCACACTTAAGACACCCACAATAGTCCCAAGGACCTATTTATTTTTACGAAGCAAAATGTAAAAGTGATTTAAGTGTGGCTTGATTTTTTTACTTACCTATCCTATAATACGTAACTGTATAAAAATGTTTTTTATTTTTGTGGTCTTTATTCGCTATTACTAATATTGGATTTTTTAATCAAAATATTACATTAAATGGGTTTTCCGGGATTATTTGCCGTGGTCTTTTGGTATTTCTACCTAACGTTTCGTCTACTACTGCGGCCGATTGTCAGCGCCATCGGGTAACCCACCTATGAGCTAGCCAAATATTAAACATCGTTACTGCAACCTTACATTGGACAAAGTGAGACGTACATAAAGGATTTGACACATTTCATTAACAAAATAAGAAACATCATGTGCAACCCGGAGACATTCTTGTCAGTTTTGACTTTATATTCCTCTTCACCATGGTACCAGTCAACGAGGCCGTAGAACAACTAAAGGAAAAATTTTAGAACGACATCGCGTCCCTTTTCCAACATTGTCTGACAACCACGTATTTTCAATGGAACGATCAATTTTATGAACAAACTGATGGCGTAGCCATGGGAAGCCCGTTAAGCCCTGTCGTAGCAAACTATTTTATGGAGCAATTTGAACAGAAGGTATTCCAGTTTGCGGAAAAAAGACCGTCTTATTGGTTCCAATACGTGGATGATATCTTTGTGATCTGGAGTCACGGGGAAAGGGAACTACATTTTTTTTTAAATTTTTGAACTCTTTGAATCCGAGAATCCAGTTTACAATGGAGACAGAACATAACAAAACCATCGCCTTTTTGGACGTATTGGTGGAGAGATATGAAGACGGGAAGTTAGGACACAGAGTCTATTAAAAACCTACACACACAGAGCGAAAAAAATATGTGAGCCCCAGCATTTAAATGCAGAGTTACAACATTTGGAAAAGGCGTTGATAAATAACGGCTACACAAGGAATGAAGTAAGACATGCACAAAAACCAAAAAACAAGAAACAGAGAGAGGAACATTCTCCAGAAAAAACAACGGTCCTGCCCTACATTGAAAATGTAACCGACCGAATAGGAAGGATATTGGAGAAGCACAAAATAAGAACTGTTTTTAAACCTACAACAACAATACAGCAAAGTTTAAGATCAGCACTTCAATAAAAATATTAATAGGTTCAATCCCGGGAACTGCTTTTTGATCCCGGGATCTTAAAATAGGAACCCGATCCCAAAATTAAAAACCCTAAGTTGATCCATTTATTATTCAGATGGTCGTCGTAAACGACATACCGGGTATAAAATACTTAAAATTACTTAAATAAAAAACATAGGAATACAAATAATATTACCTACTAACCAGTTCTCTTAAGAAGGAAAACTTTAATTAATTTTTTTATTTCATTTAATCCGTGAATGTTTACAGAAATCATTGCACCGTTAATAAGTAAATCGTTTAACAAAAAAACTTTCTCTCTTCCTACAGAAAAGCAAAGAAAAAACAAAGAACATAAATATTAATATCTAGGTTTGAAACTGTTAATGATAGACTTTTCGATGCACAATTTCACTAAATAACTTACTGTTTCATGATAAAAGCTGCGTAAAATTCTAATTTATGTTTTACAGTAACTAATAATTAAGTATACAGGGTGACTAGCAACACGTTCTGGTCCGGTTTTAAAATGGAATAGGTACTGTTTGTAAAGTTACCGGGATATACTCGTAAATATGTTAGTGCAAGAAACTGATATAATTATTGTCATGATCTAAAAAATGCTTCGTCAGTGATCTAGAGTCCCCGAAAAGTAGAATCCTACTTTTGGCTTTTGTCCGATATCTTTGAAACTATTTGAGCTATATTTCCATACTTTTTTGAGCGTCATGGGGTTGCAATTTCATGCATTTTTTTAAATTTGAAATCTTCAAATTTGTTTTTAAAACCTTTTTTTATTGATTGAGATCAAGAGCTATATTGGGCCAATTTTCCTTGGGCCCTGACGGAGCTAAACAAAGGAGTGAGTGGATTTGGTGTTAATTTTTAGATCCATTTTTATGTTTAATACTGGCAAATATTTTACTATGGAATTTAATTTGTCTGTTAACCTCGCTGGGAACACCCCAAAATATAAACCCTTGCTTGATATATCTTCCCGATTTCATTCCTTATATTACGAAGCTGTTCTAAGAATTAAATAATTAATTCTATATTTTCATTGTTGTAATTATGGTATTACCTAAAATAGTGAAGTAAGCATTTATAAAGTTTTCTAAATAGCTATGATCACCATTTATTAACTGCGTAAACAAAATGACATGCACTGTGAAGTAAGTAAACCCAAAATATATTCCACGATATTTGAAAAGAGTTTTTGCATTACTCGTTTAAATTTTGGTTTACTGCATAAACCATCCAATTTATTTCAGATCTAAAAGACATTAACATTTTTTTAAAACTATTTTTAGTATGTACAGTGACGGAAATAAAATTTCGTACACTTAGGTTAACATTTTATGTCAATTTTGAATATTTTGGTAAACTTGGCTTTTTACCTTTTTCTCACCTTAATTAATATTCAATAAAATACATGACTCCAAAATAAATATATAGTTTATTTTATTCAAATATTAAAGAAAAAATACTGGCTTAATATTTCAAAGCGGCACCATTTTTTTCCACTAATACGTTTAAACGTGTGGGCATTGATGCAATCAGCATTTGTGCATGGTGAACATTGTAATTATTCCAGGTTTCTTCAATTTTATTCCACAAATCATCACTGTTTTGTGGATGGAAATCATTGTTCTTGTTAATTTCCTTTACGATATATCCCCAAATGTTTTCGATTGGATTGATATCAGGGCTTCTTGAGGGCCAAGGTAACAATGAAATGTTATTTTCCAGTAGCCACTCCGAAACTCTCCTTGCTGTATGGACGAGGCAGTTGTCATGCTGGTATATAAAATTTTCTTGTTCAAATATATTGTTTACCGATGGCAACATAACATTTTGGAGTATGTGTATATAGGCTTGACTATTAAATCTTTCTCGAATACGGTGGCATATGCCTAGCCCTCTGAAAGACATATACCCCCATACATTAACAGAAAATCTTCCACTTGTTTTAACATGTTGGGTATATCTTTCTTCGTACCGTGTATTTTGCGGCCTATACACTCTAATCTGCCCGCTATAATAAGAATGAAAAATCTTCTCATCGGTAAATACTACCGTTTCCCAAAAATGCATACCTTGCGGTAAATATTCCAGTGCAAACCCCATTCTTTGCTCTTTATTCATATCGGTCAAAAATGGCTTTTTAGCAGCTACACTGCTTCTCAATTCCGAATTTTTCCTAATACGATTTCTTGCAGTTCTTACTGTCCCAGGAAAATTAGTTTGGTTGTGTGCTTCTGCAGCTGTCTGAAATGGATTGTTTCGCAAAAAATCTATCAGATTATTATCTTGATTTTCGTTTGAAATTTTTCTTCTACCACTTCCAGCCCTTCTCTCCACTGATCCTGTATTTTCCCATTTAGTTCTGAGGCTTTGAATAGTGCTTCTTGGTTTCCCAACTTGCTGAGCTATTCTTCCCAGAGAAACACCTTCTTCGAATAGAGTAATTACTCTCGCCTTCTCTAGTTCATTCATTTTCCAAAATTAAAAAAAGTAAAATAATTTAATTTTGAAATGTGTGACAGATAACAATTTGTCAAGTAAGGTATATTTCCAGGTGATCCAGGTACGCAAAAGCCAACATCACACTGGGAAAAATTAGGTGTACGAGATTTTAATTCCGTCACTGTACATTTTTATATATAAAAAACTGGGATAATTGATTGACACGCAAAACTTTGGTCAAAAACAATCCTACATTTTTTTGCATACGAACGTACGTATATAGGGTGATTCAGATCTTCTTAAAAGCTCAGTGGTATATGGGTCGTAAATATCTTAGTCGATAACTGTGAAAATAGGTTTACCCAACATGTTAAAAACTCGAAATTAAAAGGTTTAACGAGGAACGAACGCTGCGTCGCATGCAGTAATTTTGCGGTGTAAGTTTTCACGTTGCTTCCTGTTATTTTCAATTTAAGACTCGATGTCAACGGCATTATAAACAAGGTACAGAGCTGTCAAAACTTGAAATACATACATACAACTAAATTCATCAGTACTTTTTTCTTGCTGTTCATATATTTGCATAAATTGTGAAAGCTTGATCTTTGGCCATAATATTTTATTAAAAATTATCATTTTCGCCTATTTAGTGCAGATTTATAGTTATTTGTTCAGTGTTTGTTATTTAGAAATAGTTTACACTATTTTACACTTTTTGTACACACTTAGTCCTTAAATACACCTTCAATTAGAGCGCTTAGGTACGTAAAAAAAATGTAAAATAGTGTACACTATTTCTTAATATCAAACAGACCCGTTATGTTTTGTTATATTTGCAGGCAAACTCTTTACAGTTGAATTGAAATATCCTGATAAAATATCTCACTATAAGGGATGGTTCGATATCCCTTATTATGCAAATTTACAATTTTGTAAAGATGCCTAAAGTCGATTTATTTCATCTGATATAACTTCATTAGCTGCTTCCTATATTAAATTATAAAATAAATAAAACAAAACAGTAATAATCATTTATTTATTCAGAGTATCATTAACACAATAAGATGCTTATATTTTATAAAATAAATTTATCAAAAACGTTGGAAGGTCGTGTTTAAGGTTTTAGAAGTGGCAGTGGCCACCAGGCGTTTTTATGAAAAAAGTAAACGTATGTAATGATGAAAGAAAAATGTATGCAATATGCAAGCAGCAAATACTAGTCTGGACAATTTTAAGATAAGAGAGCAGACAAAGTGGTAGGTTTGGCGTTTTAGCAGCTGGACTGTAAATGGTTGCTTGTGAGTTCAAGCATTTTGGCAACTACTCTGGTCATTGATGTTATGTGTTTAAATGAAATAGTCATTTAATATTTAGCTTTTTATTAAAAGCAGTAGGTAGTTAATAACAAAGCTAAAAGTAAAGAAGATAACTTGTAATTTTTATTACCATTTACCTTATTAATATACTAATAATGTGGGTCCATAAAATAGGAATGTCTTACTATTTTTAAATATAACCATTTCAATAGCATTGATTTACAATGATATGGATGCAACCGCAGCACTTGATGACCACCTCCTGAATAAGAGCATCGACAACATAGATTTAAGATTTGGTAGCGTAATAGTCATTTGTCGCCGACAGGTATTTCGAACCTTCTATTTTTCTCCGCCAGTAAGGCAGTTTAAAACCTAAGGTAGTGATTAAAATGAATGAAGGCACTAACTTAGAGTAGATCATTTAACATCTAAAATTTGTCAGCTTTCATCTTGACAGACATAAAGGAAAAATGCGTGGGCTACTGATTTTTAGAATACTATACCGGATTTCATATAGACATTGAATACATGTGGATCAACTCAGTCATTGATACCACCTCCAATCGACTTCTGAGTTCAAATAAGATTTGAAGACTTTGGTGGCGTGAATCAAGCACCACAAAATTTTTTTGCTGATTTTGCAAAAGGAATATTTCGTTTTTTTAACCATTTAACCATATTTTCTTTCTTCCTGCCACTATATGGCCAGTTTTCTAACAACCTACTATGGTAGCTGGCATTACCTAAAATGACTATGAAGGCCTTTTCAAATTAGGTAGTAGATCATCTCTAACCCACTTCTCAAAATTTTCAGCTTTCATCTTGCCATGGTAATCTCTTGTTTTTGTTTTCGATTTAAAACTTCTACTGGCACCATCAACAAATCCTTTTTCTGAACCAGCATGTAGAATAATGTATCTAAGGAAAATATAAGTATTTCATTAGTTTTTTAATTAAATATACTTTAATGTTTCATAAGAATGCAGCAAGTGTGTTCTGTGTTGTCTAAGAGCTACAGGTTTAATCATATGTCCTATGTATGAAAGAGACCCTAACTGAGGTATCTACCGAATCTGTCATATATGTGTATTTTTCTCAGGATACCCCTTATGCTTAAAGTCTAAGTGTTCACATACTACGAGTGTCTAGAGTGAGGTCAGATCTAAATTACTGATAAGATTTCGTAGTTTCGAAATTCTAGAGATGAAGGTGTGGAAAAAATGGGAAATGTGAAGTGGACAATAAAGGGATGCATCTAAGTAGACTTTTAATTTGCTCTAATTGGGATATACAAAAGAAGGAATTATGACAGCTAATGCTTCGGAGCAGAAGCTGCAAAAATATTCCTAAAAGAGAAACAGCTTGTCGGTGTGCAAGAGGAAGCTTTTTTGTAAAACTGTGATAATTTATAAGGCAGTACAAAATTTTATTAGAGAAAGTGCTTTACCTTGTGATTTAAAAAAAAATGGGCCCTTCAATTTTTCCTTAAGTGTAGGAAAATACATTTTTTTCTAGCGTATAATTAGTCATTAGAATGTTTTACCTTTCCACTAAAATATACATCGTCATCCTGCCAAGACCTGCGGAAAGAGCTGTTCGAGAAGATCCAGGTTTCATCGAGAAACACCCAAAGATTTTTATTTTTTCCTAAATCTTCATTTTCCATAAAACCTTTTGAAAATTTCCTTCCCATGTGTTGCAAATTTGGTTTTTCCATTAAGCCTAAGTTACTTATAAATTTCATATTTTGCTTCTTATATTGTCAGCAACTGCCACAATGCGATCCTAAAAAATACATTCATAAATATATTTAAATCTTAAAACATTTGGCACATCTGAGGATGTATTTTTAGATTATGATACTCTTAAAACGAACCTTTTGCAAGATCACTATTCTGATAGCATCATTTTTCAAAAAATATTTATTAGGTTATATTTTCTTACCTTCGACTCATCACAGCTCTGAAGTGGGTTTCGAAGCTTTTCCAAACTGGAAATACAGTAATCATTGTGATTTATACACTAAAAAATATCTATTTTAGTGGTTTTTTCTTAAACCAATAAAAATAAAAACTTAGTCCAAAATAAAATAAATTATTAAATATAAAAAATGTCAAATAGTCCACACAAAAAAATAAAACACTGCAGAGTAATCTCTAATCTCACTAATTACTTTAAAACACGAAATAACACACCCAAACACAAAAAAAATTAATACAAAAATTGAAATGCCGTTAATCCATTACTGGGTGATTTATGCCAATCAGCTGATTTTGACGTTGAGTCTAGTAATTTTTGTTTTTGCATATGTAAGCCAACACAAAAATGTTAGCTTGGACAAACTATACTTCAAGTACTTTTTATTAGGAGGTACTTGTACTTGTACTTGATTAGTTTTTATGAAGATACTTGGATTTTTACTTGATTTTATCAAGTAAATTACTTGAAGTATTAATTTAAGTACTTGAAGTATTACGATGTACTTGAAGTAAAAAAAAAGTACTTCAAGTAAAAAAAAGTACTTTAAGTAAAGAAAGTACTTCAAGTAAATAAAAAGTACTTGAAGTAAAAAAGCAACCAAGTATTCGAATTTACACTCCTTAGATAATCGTACAAACAAGTTAAAACAAGAAATACGCGCAGCCACTGTTGTTTCTATCTATCTTTTGCTCATCAAATCAAATATAAATTATCCTATCGCGCTTACACTATTAGTTTTAGACTATTAATCATTTAACTTGATATGTTTTAAATTACAAAAAATTAGAGATGTTAAAACACCGGGTCTTTTCATTTTAGGCACCGGTGAGCTGGTGCCAAGGTTTCCACAGACGATTTTTTTCGAAATCAATCCTTATAAAAAATCCTTTATTTTGATACCCAATTTGTTATATTTAATAATGATTACTAACAGCCATTTTTCATGACAATTTTATTATCGAACGCATTCAGGATACGAAACAGTTTCCAAATCACTCCCGAAAATGTCAAAAACGTGACAGCTCAAGAATATTCCATTGGTGCGATTTGACGTTTGATGGAGCGGTTCCTCAACTATTTCGTATTGTGAATGCGTTCATTATTACCTTTATTTGAACGAAAACCCCTGTATTTTAATAGGCAACTTAAACAAAATTTCCACTAATAAAATGGAAACGACATCAAAATTGAAGTTAGGTTGTTCTGACTTGATTTTGTGTTGATGGGAAATTAAAATATTTCCCAAGAATAGGTTTTGGGTGCCAACCTGCTGTAGGCACCCATATGAAAACACTCGCTTTTGACAGATGTATCGGATGCCAGCGGGTGCCAACGCCAACCACAGGGAAAAAACCCATTTTGGGAAAAACCAATATTTCCTATAATAGTTTAAGGCCCGCTCACCCGAGTACGGCATTATAGGCCTGTTGCCATAAATTTACATACGAAATTTTACATTATTTCGGACATCGGATGCATAAGATCCCGACTTAAAACGGGACACTTAGCAACCCTACTTGATTTTCTAACTATAATTTTGACCTACTCTCCAATGACGTAGCGATCAGTCCTTAAAGCTTTTAGGAGTTGTTGGAAAACCCCGTTTTGAGGAATAAACCCTCTAACTTCCTTACAAAAAATACTCAAGTATAATTTGTTTTACTTGAAGTTCTTTTAATTACTTCAAGTACTTTTATGTACTTCAAGTACTTTGGTTTACTTCAAGTACTTTGGTGTACTTCATGTACTTTGTTTTACTTCAAGTACTTTGTTTTAGTTCAAGTACTTTGTTTTACTTCAAGTACTTTGGTTTACTTCAAGTACTTGGATTTACTTCAAGTAAAATACTTGGGTGGTACTTCAAGTACTTTTTCAATTTACTTGAAAAAGCAAGTACATTTTAATGAATTCTTGGTACTTGTATTTGAAGTAATTTTTAAAAAATCAAAAACTTAGTACATACTTGTACTTGAAGTACTATTTAAGAGTACTTTGACAGCTCTGACAAGGTATAGGTTAGTTATGTTTATACATCAATAAAGTGGTTGTATTTCCATGGCAATTTTACCAGAGAAATATTCTTGTTAAATTTTTGCTTTTTTATTAAAAAAAACATCTATTTTTATGAAACAATTTTTAAAACTGCGTCTTCTACTACTGTATAAAAGTTAAAATTTACTATAAGTTCCTCCTAGTTCATTGCGATCTACATTTAAACTTTTTACTGAGGTATCTATAACCGCCGATCAAAATTAAATAACGATAGTATTTGCCAAGACACACCTGTTTACGTTGTGACCTTGCGAAAAAGCGTTTTCATAATCCGTTCCTTGTAGGGCAAGCCTCTCTACCCACTTGTGACTCATTTTTATGCATAGGGAACCATAATAAATAATGTTTTTATAGGATTAGATTTGTATGGCTCTGGTTAAAAAGAAAGTAAAAAAGACGTAGGATCGGAACTGTGTGTACTTTAAAGAAAAAACATTTTTACGCCAAATCGTGATTCCTTACTGCAACTCCTTGACAAGGGTGCCACCCCATAAATCTAAGAAGGAAAGAGGGCTAAGTAGCACCTCGTTTAAAAGGACTTTAATTTTTCCTCACGGACATACTTTAGCAGTTTTTATACAGGGTGTTACAGAATGTTGTAAGGAAAATTTAGGGGCAAATTATACATCCAAAAATATGAAAAAAAGTTCATATAAACATGGGTCCGGAAATGCTTCGTTTTTAGGATACAGGGTGATTAAAGTTTTTTTGTCTTTTATAGTTTATTTTACATTTCTCGAAAAGTCGTGGAGATATTAAGATAAGTTTTTGTACACGCAAATGTATAAATATGGGTCACATTTACATGTACAAAATTGTTTTCTAAGGCACTAAGATCAGTGGCGTTCGTGCTGGTAAGTACTTATTTTTAGCGAAAAAAAAGGTACGCCACTGGTTTTTCCAAAAATTAGTATTGCTCTCTTAAAGTCAGTTTAATTATGCTTAAAAAGTATCTCTTGGACTTTTTCGTTCTGACTTACCGTTTTTGAAATAAAACTAAAAGTACACTTAGCTGTTTCATGTTTTATTTATAATTTTATTATTTTATTTGTACTAATTGTTCAGGAATAATCACGGATTTGATTTATGGCCGAGTGATGATCGCGTTGTTAAATTTAGCAATGGACTTAGCAGTTTAGAATGTTTAACAAAACGTCATTGTCAGTGTTATTCAATGATTTTAGTAGGCAACCTGTCAAAATCTGACATTTTCAACGGTTTAGAATGTTTAACAAAATGTCAGATTTTAACAGGTTGCCTACTAAAATCATTGAATAACAATGACAATGACGTTTTGTTAAACATTCTAAACTGCTAAGTCCATTGCTAAATTTAACAACGCGATCATCACTCGGCCGTTTAACTTTAGATTAGATGCTATAAATGGCTTCCCTCTGCGTTAATACATGCTGTAAATCGCATTCGAAATATTTGAGGTCTCCGGCTCGGCGGAAACAGCTTATGGCTTATACGGATACGGATTAATAAATTAATTTTTATTTCGAAAACGGTAAGTCAGGACGAAAAACTCCAAGAGGTACTTTTTAAGCAGAATTAAACTGGCTTTAAGAAATTAATACTAATTTTTGGAAAAACCAGTGGCGTACGGTTTTCTGTGCTAAAAATAAGAACTTACCGGCATGAACGCCACTGATGTAAGTCCCTTAGAAAATAATTTTGTACATGTAAATGTGACCTATAATAATACATTTGCGTGTAGCAAAACTTATCTTAATATATCCACCGGTTTTCGAGAAATGTGAAATAAACTTTAAAAGGCGAAAAACTTTAAACAAATCAAAAAACAAAGCATTTCCGGACCCATGTTTATATGAACTTTTTTCATATTTTTACATGTAGAATCTACCCCTAAATTTTCCTCACAACATTCTGTAACACCCTGTATACAGGGTGGTTCTACTGAATTTAAATTTCTAGAGTTAATAATGAACTTTTATTTACAAAAATAAAAGTTAAAGTAAATAATCTACTCTTGCTACTACACTACAACATGACTAACAACTTAAAAGATGTTGAAAATGACCACCATTAGCTTCTATGCAGGAATAAAGATTTTGCTCGAATGTTTTCTTACATTACGCAGCATTTCGGGAGAAATTTGATTACATTCGAAAATGATAAGTTTGCGCAACTCTTAAAGACTATGGTTGAGTGACATACACTTTACTTTTCATGTTACCCCACAAAAAAAATCCAGTGGTGACAGATCTGACGATCAAGGAGGCCATTTAATGGCAACCTTTCGACCAATCCAGCAAAGATGGTATTGGGCGTCAAAATAATCCAGAACAATTCTTGTATAAGAAGAAGGTGCCCCATCTTGCGGAAAAATTTCTTTTTTTCTCTCCATTAATAATATAATTTAGTTTAAAGATCAGCTCGCTATTATTTGGGCTTTCGAAAATTAATTTATAGAAAAAAATTTATCCTTTTTAAGGCAAGTTTATTAAAACCCTCGTCTTTGAATAGATAATTTATATAATAAAAAAAATCCATATTTATTTTTGCGTACGCACCAAATAAGCTTATGTAGGTATGTCCATGAAGGAAAAAAGACGTTTAAAACGAGGTATTACTTGGCCCCTCTTATCTTCTAAGATTTTAGGGATAAAACCATTTTTTGTCAAGGCGTTGCAGTTAGAGATCACACGGATCCGATCGTTGTTATTGAGAAATCGTTTTAAGCACCAAAAAATTGGATATTTAAATGAACTTGAACTGAATCAACACGGCCCAATGTCGGTATGTTTTTTTTTATCTTTGGACAGTCCACGCAGGCTGAGGCCTAAGTACTAGAACACTATTCCCCTGACATGAGAACAATATTCCAGAGAGGTTCTAATTTGGGATACATACAGAGTATACAGATTGAAAGAAGAGAAATACTTTCTGGCGCGAAAAAGGAATCCAAGCTTTTTTGAAGCTGCTGAGCTATGGATGTAATATGTTTGTGCCAGTTGAGGTTATTCTCAAAAGTAACGGCGTCAAGATTAAACGACTCTTTGTTCTGCAGAACTTGGCCTTTCATATATAACGAATGAGCACTGGCAGACTTTTTTCGCGACAAAACAGGTCTGTGTTTTGGAGGCATTAAATTGAACAAGATTTTTGGCGCCCCAATTCAAGATAAGTTTGAGGTCTCGTGACAGAGACATCCGCATTGACCTACGCTTGGTTCCCAAATCAGGCTTATTGACTGGCTTGAGAAATTGAATGTTAGAGTGAAGGGTACTTCGTCAGCAAAACTATAAATGGGATTGATTGAGGAAGAAAGAAGATCGTTAATGTGTAAAAGAAACAGAATGGGTGCCAGTACTGAGCCCTGGGGCACCCCAGCATTAATTTGGTAGAAGCTGGAAGAATGACCATCTACAATAACTGATATACGTCGATTAGAAAGGAAACTGGAGAGCCAAGAGCAAAGCTAAGGTAAAAGACCGTAAGAAGGAAGTTTGTTAAGAAGCCCATCATGCCAGACCTGATCGAAAACTTTGGATATGTCAAGAGCAACAATTTGGGATTCACCAAAAAATTCAAGGGACTTATTCCACTTGTGTGAGACAAAGAAAAGAAGATAAGTGTGGATCTTGTGTGAATGTGCATAAAGAAAATCAAATGAGCTTTCAAATAAGTTACAACTCGACCCCCCCCCTTTTTCAGGCGTGAAATTCGCCCTGGTCAAAGGGTTGCGGATAGGGGTTGGTGCATATGACTAAACAGTTTTCCCCTTAAAAAAACTGTACGGGTACGAGCTTTTTATTCAGAAAATATGAAAAGTATTTAAAAAGGACCTTTGCTCGTTCTCGTTTAGCCACCCTGTATAACGCTGGCCCCATTAAAAATTTTAAAGTACTATACTCCAGTCGTTAGATGTTTTTTCCTCTAACCAACATCAAAGTTGATGAAATTTGGCATACTAGTAGATTTTAAGGCGAAAAATCGAAAAATAAACGAATCCTTGCTGAGAAGTGTCGGAAAGAGGGTGAAACTACCCCCTAAACTTTTGAACGCATTTTTATTCATAAATGGATAGTTTTTTCGTATAACACTGCCATTCGAAAGAACGGAAAAATTTACGTAAGAAATGACTATTCACACATCATAAATATTTTTGTTCCAAGTTTGAAAAATTTACATCCCTAAAGACTCGCGAAAGCGCGCGAAATTGATTATTCAAAAATTTTCTGACAGTTTTCGTACTAAAATTGAATTTTTGCTATAACGAGGAAAAATCTCGTAGGGAGTAATATACCAAACAAAAGAACAAGTCTGAACCTTCATCTCTTGCACAGCTATACTACCAAATTCGTTCACATAAATAAATAATCTTAGCAACGTAGAATGTCAAACTTACATCTTCCTTAGCTGAATTAGCAATTTCAGTTTTTCAGTATGTTTCTATTTCTATTTGCTAAAATTTATTTTTTGTATCAAGAAACCATTCAATTTTACTCATTGTTATACAATATTCCTTGTACGCATTATACATTTACATATTAATTTAAGAGCGTAACTTTAGGAAAATGATTGATAACTCAGATTCAATAATTAGGTAACTATTTGTAACAACGTACTCAAAAATGACAGTAATTGTGGTTGAAATTTCCTTATTTCTGAAAATGTCAGCAAAATGTGTACTTAATTTCGATGCTCTGATAGTATTTCACAATATTAAATTACATTTGTGTTTGATGCAGCTCAGTCAAACTTGTGAATTTTTACTTTACCTTATCAGTGATTAATTTTCAAATCAATTCGATGAAACTAAAAGCATCATGTTAACGTACATTATTAAAAGAAGTTGTTGATCTTTTGATATAATATGTCATTTCCCAATATTTGATTCAAAGAAGTTCTAGGTACAATACAATAATTTTTTGAATGACAACAAAATACACTGAATAATCTAAAATGTATAAGTTTCCCTTATCTTTTTGAAAGCCTTATACCCAGCTTTTAATAAATATTTTTAAATGTTGAATACTTTTCAAACTTGTTAAATCGAGGAAATTTATTTTAAAAGCAAATTTCGATAGCTTTTTACCTGTTTATATAAATTATTTTTTATTACTTATTACTATTAATATTATTCACTGAATACATAAATTATTATTATGAGTGATATTTTAACAGAGCACTAATAAAATTTTATACATTTAATGAACGCAAATCTTTAAGTATACGAGTTTATATATTTTGTATACGTGCCAAAACTTAAGTTGAGTCATGTAACTTTGTAAAGTAAATTTTTATGGAATAAGTGCTTTACATAAATTACAAATCATTCATACATTTATACATTCGCGTTGACGTTATCTGACTAAAATGTTCTTTATTAACTGTGCATAAAGAAATCGAAAAATATTTATTAATCGTTAGTTTGGAAAGCCAATACATGCATACATATCTAAAAATTAGCGTATTAGAGAAAATTATCAAAAAACTTTTTTTGTATCTATATTTTAAAATTAATCTGACTCGTTACAATTTTAATTCTTTTTTTTAAATTATTAAATTGTGACAATTAAATAAATCTAACATTATTATTGTATAATTTACTCTATATACATAATATTATATAATAAATTTGAATAGCTATTAATAAAAAATACTATGATCGATTATATATATAACTATTATATAATATATATATATATATAAATTATGCTCAGCTACTGCGAAAACCTATAAGGAATATATTTGCATGGTTTTATCTCGTTTTTTGTTGAAACAATGTATAATTGTTTAATTATTTAGAAGGTTATAAATTCTTCATTACTACAAGCTGTGAGCCGGAAGATCGCAATTACAAGTTACTTTTTGCTTATCTATATCGGGCTAACTTTGAGCCCCAAACGGACATATTTGCAACATAAAATTGTTAATAACAATTGACCATCAACTTCCTAGGTTGTATGAACTCAAAAATCGAGATCAGCTACCAAAAAAAAGTATAGAATATCAACTTGAGATCTCAAAAATCTATGAAATACAAGCAGCGCCGTACGTATTGGCGCTCCCTGCCTCCTCACTAGCTACCAGCCTGGTCACAACTCAGGGATACATCATGTTGTTCCTTTATCGCACTTGTAAAGTCCACTGCAAGGGGGATAAGGTTCTTTTTCCCGTTATTTCTGCTTTTAAAGGAAATTACACATTTTTCCATATTTAAGGCTGGTTTTCACCCCCTTTCCGACACCCCTGAGCAAGGATTTTGGTATTCGGTTTCCGAGTACCAAACACTACATCTGTACCAAATTTCATCAACTTTGGACTAGGTTAGAAGTAGGGGGTATTTTTGCCTCTAACGACTGGAGTACTAGTAATGATGAAAAGATGCATATTTATATCAAACTCCGACATACTAATTTTCATTTTTTTCCCTAAAAAAATAAAAACGTTAAGGGGGTACCATTTCTGAGAGACATCGGGTATTTGAAAATTGTACGTTCATCTGTGGCTTATATTGGATTATATTTTAAAAAAATGTAGGATGAAGAATGCTACTTAATTCGTATTTTAAAAATAATAAAGTAAGCGATTATCAGAAAAAAATATTTTTTTATTTGTCATTCAACAGTTCTCTAAAGCAGGGCAATAGTGCTACAAAAATAAAACGTGTAGTAAAAAAATTTTTTTTAATTATTGTGAAGTTTTTTAAATTCATAAGTTTTTTTTAGTGTGCTGTTCTATTTAGTTGGTTTCCTATGCATCTAGATCACTTTCTACCGAATAAACATTTTATTTCTTCTCCTGATTTTTGCTACTTATGCACATAAATATTTTTATAAATATTTGAAAATTCGTAATAATGTAAATATAATAAGTAATGAAACTTTTATATTTTCGTCAAAATACCTATGTAAAATTGTAAATTGCCTAGCGCTTAATATTTATCTGTTAAATTCGGGATTATTGTTATCTTTTAACCAATTGTGATAAAATTTAATATGTACAAACATGTGGGTCATCAAATAAATTAAAGAATCCCCTTAAGGCGGGTTTACACCAAAGTTGACAACAATATTGTTTGTAGAAAACTAAAAGTTGCTTTTCTTAAATTAGAGCAACAAGCGGAAGATGTTTTGTAGAAAACTTAAAGTTGCTCTTCTCACATTTAGAGAAACACGTAAAAAACTTGTTGCCAAAGAATTAGCGCGAAAGGTTTAGGCAGTCGTTCTCCAGTTCTCCACTAGTTTTCTACAAGTTGCTTATGCAAAGCGTGCAGCAACAAATCTTCCACTTTTAGTTGTCAACTTTTTTTGATCTTTTAAAAAGGCGCGTTTACACCAAAGTTGACAACTAAAAGTTGACAAAAGAGTGTTTGTAGAAAACTAGAAGTTGTCAACTAAAAGTTGCACTTCTCAAATAAGAGCAACAAGTGGAAGATTTTTTGTAGAAAACTAAAAGTTGCTCTTCTTAAATTTAGGGAAACAAGTGAAAAACTTGTTGCCAAAGAATTGGCGCGAAAGGTTTAGGCAGTAGCTCTCCAGTTCTCCACTAGTTTTCTACAAGTTGCTTTTCCAAAGCGCGCAGCAACAAATCTTCCACTTTTATTAGTTGTTAGCTTTTTTTGATCTTAACCAACACTCCGCGGAAAACTAAAATTAAGGGGAAGATTTGTCTCTCCACAAGAGGAAGACAGAAAAAGTTGCTTTATTTTGTAGAAAAAGCAACAAATTGCCGCAACTGTGGAAAACTTAGTTGAAGACTTTGGTGTTAACGCGACGATACTCCGGGGGAAAACAAAATTTAGTAGAAGATTTGTCTCTCCACAAGTGGAAGATAGAAAAAGTTGCTGTATTTTGTAGAAAAAGCAACAAATTGCCGCAACTTGTGGAAAACTTAGTGGAAGACTTTGGTGTAAACGCGGCTTTACAAATAAAAATCATAAAAAATTTAATTGGTTCTTTAAAGTAATTTTTAATTTATACAAGAAGGCTAAAAAACTTAACTTGTTAGAAAGTATGGAAATAGGGCCAAAAATTTCAATAACTTATTAAACGGTCAAATAGGGTCATCAACTGTTTTTAAGTGGGCGTTCTAAGCCTACAAAATATTGTTAGACAGTATTTATTGTAAATTGGTATATTTTTCTAGCTAAGAACATTTTATTTATATTATAATTCTGAAGAAGCTACTTCGTTTGGCACACCAGCTGTCAATGTTAAACAAAAGTTAAGACAATCCTACAGTTTACTTAAACTTATAGGTTTTTACCTATTAGTTTTGATCAAATAACTGCTAACTTAATACAATGATTTAAAAAAAAACTTTTACAGTTACCGACAGAAGGTCCGCAGCAAATGGGAATTCTTTTTTGTTAGGCTACTGACTATGTACTATAGAAAGGAAATACATTATGAACTAAAATTATTTGAATGTTCGTAACTAGACTGCTTTATTGGTTTAAAAAGTATATAATATAAGTTCAGTTTTTCAGTATGAGATTGGCAAACTTTTTTAACTAATTTAATATACTTAAGATTAAAGTAAAACTTTTTCGTCCCAAAACCAGAAGACAATTTCAGGAGTCACCCATTTTAATATGTTGTGATAACATTTCTCATAAATCATTTCTTTTTCCTGCTACTTCCTGAATTTTGCGCATTTATATGCAGAAAATTGCGAATTTAATAAAGCTATCAAATCTATATCAAACTATAGGGCCCCCGCGCACTGGCAACTTTAATCACCGGCAACTAAATAATTTACTCACCAGTGAGTAGTCCGCCATCGCGCACTGGCGTCTAAATAGTTTCTTGTCAGCTTAGTCAATGGATTTCGTAGAAGCTACTTGCGCTGTTGCACTCATTCTGAGACGTCACAAAAACAAGCCAAGGAACGAATTTTTTTTTTGATGGGCAATTTTATAAACTGTTTAATAAATTTAAACAACATCCAAATAAGGTCTCTTATTACTTTAGCATAAACATAAAAACATTTGATTAACTACTGGTTACTCTTGGACCTCGAATAACTTACCAAAATATGTCATTACTACAGGCTCTACCACCTCAACAGAGCTGGGTAGGAATCGAATTCAGGAATCAATTCCTTTTTAAGGATCCGTGATCCGGATTCGTTATATAATTTTAAAATGAATCGAAATCGATTCCTTTTTGAAAGAATCCGATTCCAAAAAGAAATTGATTCCTTATATTTCTAATTTAATACAAATTGGTCTATAAATGTCAAAATTTGCCATTTTGAATACGCTATTTCAAATTTCCAAATTTTGACCAAAGATTATTGATTTCCAAATTTTGATTTAGTACCCTTAAAAACCCTTATATCCTGAATCTAAGGTAAATAGGTTTATAAATTCCAAAATCCGCCATTTTAAATTTCTAAATTTTTACTTTGTGAAGCTTATTAAGATTCTTAATCAGCTTCACATTGATTTTGTGATATAAAAATGAAGAATTTTAAAATATCTGTCCCTTAAAATATTTAAATAAGAAAACACACCTAACATGTGATTTTTAACCAAAATATGTTGTTTTAGGTCCAGAGAAACAACTTTTAAATGAAACATTTTTTATCGTAACCATAGAGTGTGGTATCCAAAAACGGGCATAAATATTGCCTGCATTTGATCTTTAAAGTTTTAATTTCATCTTTCATTTCAATCTTTATACTTTTTTTATTATGTTTACTCTTGAGATAGCCCCGAGAGACTTCTAAATGGGACATTGTATTATTTCTAATCAGGATGTCTTACCAAAATGAATTTAAAAATTTAATTCATTTTTATATTCCGCAAGCAGAGAAATTATTAAACGGTACTTGTAAAACTTTCCGTAAAATAACAATAAGATACCCATTTATAAGTTACGTGAGGTTATCTCAGGAATCACGTTTAAAAACCTTATAAAGTTCTAGCATCGCAAGTTTTGGAATACCTTTCGAAAAAATGATCGATTTAGGGGTGGTTTCATGTTGATCTCAGAAAAAAATATTGTTCCGGGACACCCCGTATAAAAACACGTATCCTGGTTTTACACCTTTTTATTGCAAATCAGGTTCACAAACGTTTCTATGGTAATAAAAATTCAACGTAACGTTATTGTGACAACTGTTTAACCTTTAACTATCTGTCAACTTCTTATCTCTGAGAAATGCAAAACTAAACTGGCCCGTGCGGATTTTCCTCGCGCTTTTTATAGTGAAGTGGAAAAGAATGGAAAAGTCTGGAAAAGTCTAGAATTAGCTGGAAGGATTCTTTTACTACAGGATGTAAGAAAAGTGTAAAAAGGATGTCTCCAGCGCCCTCAGGATAATCCGCAATGACCGTCGAAAAAGGGAAAAACTAAGGTAACCTATTTTAAATAAATTATTAACCTAAATAAAATGATTCTAACCTTTTATATTTCTAATAACTATACACTAACTAAAGTCTGTAACATTGCCCCCTCCCAAGTTTTGATCGTCTCGATCAAGTATCTTCTCGATCTTGATAGCGACACAGCCGTTCTAGATGTACAACTTTCATCTTCGCCTGTGGGCTCTTCTGAATTCGGTACACCAGATCATTAAGCCGGGTTACTACTTTATATGGTCCCTCCCATGACTTCTGCAGTTTCGGTGAACGCCCCTTGGTTCTTGGATTGTATAACCAAACCTTTTCACCGACAATGAATCCCTTATGATTAGCTTTCAAGTCATAGCGGGACTTCATACGGTCACTTTCTTTTTGTAGCTTATTGCGAACCCCTTCGTGTATTTCTTGCAGCTGTTTACTGAGTTGACTTACATAATCTTCTGCTGGCTTTTCATTGGTAGAAGGTCGTCCAGTAAGTAAATCAACTGGAAGGCATAACTCCGCTCCAAAAATGACTTTTGCAGGTGACGTTCCAGTTGTTTCGTGAGCTGCGGAGCGATAGGCTAGTAAAAACGGCTGTATGCAGGTGTCCCAGTTACTTTGTTGGTCATTTACCTTAATTTTCAGGTAGTTATCAAGAGTTCTGTTAAATCTTTCGACCATTCCATCTGACTGCGGGTGAAGGGGTGTAGTTCTGGTTTTATGGATACCCAGGAGATTACAGAGGCTCTTGAATAGATCGGACTCAAAGTTTCTACCTTGATCAGTATGTATTTCTCTTGGTACTCCATATCGGCAAATCCATTATTGAAATAGTACGTCGGCAACAGTGGTAGCTTCTTGATTTGGTATTGCGTAGACTTCTGGCCATTTGCTGAAGTAATCCATCGCTACCAAAATATAGCGATTCCCAGATTTACTTGTTGGAAATGGTCCTGCTATGTCTATGGCAATTCTTTCAAAAGGTGCTCCTACATTGTATTGCTTCATCTTGCCATGGCTTCGTGTCTTAGGTCCCTTGCTGGAGGCGCAGTCCTTACACCTTCTGCACCAGTCTTTGACATCGGCACGACTTCCCAGCCAGTAGAACCTTTCTCGAACCTTTTCAAGAGTCTTCATAACTCCGAAATGGCCACCCCCTATACCATTGTGCAAGGCTTGCAATACTTCTGGAATCCTTTTGGTGGGTAGTATTGTTTGATAGGTACAGCTTTTGCCGTCAGAACTTTCCCAGACTCTTTTTAATAGGCAATCTTTCATTATTAAAGAGTCCCATATGGCCCAGTACCCTTTAAATCTCGGAGACTTTGAAGCTATTTTCTGATATGGGGGTCTTTCTGAATTTTCTGTCTTAAGTTTCACAATATCTCCAAGATCAGGATCCTCTCGTTGTTCTTTTGCGAGAATTTTAGGGTCCCATTCTTGAGAGCACTGGATGCGTGTTCTTCGGCAGTGAAATTCATCGGGATCTTCTTGTTCTTCACGTCTACTGCAATGTTTACAATCTTCGGGGCAAGGTCTTCTTGATAGAGCGTCAGCATTCTTATGGTTCAATCCTCTTCGATGTTCAATTTTAAAATCGTATTCTTGAACACGTTGTAACCATCGTGCTATCTGACCTTCGGGATTCTTGAACTGAAGCAACCATTTAAGTGATGCATGGTCAGTTCTCAGGTGAAATTTCTGGCCATAAAGGTACTTATGAAAATGTTCCAGAGATTTGACGATAGCTAGAAGTTCTTTTCTAGTCACACAATAATTTCGTTCAGGTTTCGAAAGAACTTTGCTGAAATACGCTATCACTTTTTCTTGTATCTGTGACAAAATTCCACCAATAGAAGTATTGCTTGCATCAGTGTCCACAATAAAAGTTTGATTGGGTTGTGGATATGACAACACTGGAGGATTGCAAAGTGCTTTCTTCAGTTGTATAAAGGCTGCTTCACAATCTTCGGTCCATTCATAGCTTTTGTTGTTCTCGGTAAGTCGATGTAATGGTCTGGCAATGGCAGCAAATCCATGTATAAATCTTCTATAGTAAGTGCACAACCCCAAGAAACTTCTAATTTCATGCTTGTTTTTCGGTGTAGGCCAGTTTTGGATAGCTTCTGTCTTCTCTGGATCTGTTTTCACTCCTTCTTCAGTAATTATGTGCCCCAGGTATTTAACTTGTTTCTGGAAAAGGTGACATTTCTTTGGACTAAGCTTTAGCTGGGCAGATCTTAGCTTCTTCGACATTTCTAAGGTGGTCTTCAAATGTTTTTCCAAGTATAATAATGTCATCTAGGTATACTAAGCATGTTTTCCAAGTTAGACCACGTAATGTTAACTCCATCAATCGTTCAAAAATAGCAGGGGCATTGCATAGACCAAATGGCATAACATTAAACTGCCACAGTCCGGTTCCGGTCGAGAAGGCAGATTTTTCCTTATCTTCGGGATGAAGTTCTACTTGCCAATAGCCACTTTTCAGGTCTAAAGTCAAAAACCATTTTGAACCCGTCAGAGTATCTAGAGTATCGTCTATTCTTGGTAATGGAAAACTGTCCTTCTTCGTGACGTCATTAAGTCTTCTGAAGTCAACACAAAATCTGGTAGAACCATCTTTCTTCTTAACCATGGACTCTGGGATGGTTCTATAATGCCTTGGTTTTGCATGTCTCCAATTAACTTGTCAACTTCGTCTCTTTTGGCTAAAGGAATTCGTCGTGGTGGTTGCCTTATCGGTGCTGCATCACCCGTGTTTATTCGATGTTGAACTATGTTGGTTTTTCCCAAATCCTTTTCAGAAAGAGAGAAAACGTCTTGATTTCTTCTCAGAAGGTCTTCCAACTTAGTAACCTGCACTGGATCTAACAGAGCTTTTGAAGAAATTACCAAGTCTTGCAGAACATCAGGTAGTTTACTTAAAGGAACTTCAACAGGTGTAGTAAAGGTATGGGTAACTATCATATTAGCAGGTTGACAGGTACCAATTTTGTCACCTTGTTGGACTTGTTGAGGGTAATCTTTCACGTTCAGCATTCTGACAAATACCGTATTTCTTCTGTTTTGCGTCAGAGTTCTTGCGGGTAGAATTCCTTTAGCGTATAGTGGACTATTTTCAATTGGTTCCACTAATAGGATTTCACCTTCTTCTAAGTCTTCACACCTTGCTTGGATTATGGCTTCTGAATTTGGGGGTAATATGACATCTTCTGTAAGTACAACTTCTCGAATGGATACTTCATTGTTCCGTGGAAATCTCATAACAATCTCTTCATTACTAGTTCGCAGTATTCGTTGTGGAAGGTCAAGTACAAACTTCTGATGTTCCATAATGTCAAGACCAAGGATAACTTCGTCCATTATGTCAGCAACAAACACAACGTGTATAAAAGTTGTTGTCCCCAAGGTTATTCTTGCTTCATGTATGCCTTTAATTGGTATAACTTCTCCATTGGCAGTTTCCAAAATATAATTTTTCTCTGGACGAAATATTTTGCAATGGGCTACGATGTTCGGCCTTACAATAGTATGTGTGGAACCAGTATCTAGTACCATTTCACATTCCCGACCGCATATATTTCCAGGAACTACCAAGCTGGAGCCGTTGTTTTGCAGCCGGGATACTTTAATTATTGTTGTTGATGGGGCTTGGTAGCACCTAGCCAACTTTCGCCCCTTAAAGCTGGCTACTGGGAGTTTTCCGAACTACTGGCAGGGTCATTAAATCTCGTACAATTTCTTTGGACATGCCCCTCTTTACCACACTTCCAGCAACAGATGTTATTTCTTCGTCTAAATGTCATAGTGCTCTCTCTTTCTGTTTGTTTTTTAAGAAATATCTCTTGCAACTCCTTCATCACTCTTGCAAAATCATTATTTGAATTTTCATCTTCTGGATCAAAGTTCATCCTTCGAACTCTGGTCTGACCTCTTGATGTTTGTTTAGCTGTTTCAAACTGAAGTGCATAGGCAAGAGCTTCGGATATTTTCTTAAGTCTGGCCATTCTTAACGCCTGGTTCATATCTGGGTCACGTAAGCCTTCAATAAAACTACCTACTGCTAATTCCTGTTTAATTTCTTCTGGGTATGCCGGATATGTCAGATTTATGAGCCGTACGATATCCGCTTCATACTCCTGGAGGCTTTCATTATATCTTTGTCTTCGTCCTTGGAGCTGCGCCTTATAAACTTCCTGTAAGTGAGCTTCACCATATCTCATTTCCAGGAACTTGACAATGGTTTCGTAGTCACATTGCTTCTCCTCGGGAATGTTTCTTAAAACCTCCATAGCTTCTCCTCGAAGAGCTAGTACTAGAGCTCGTGCCTTCTCTGGTGAACTCCAATTATTTCCATTGGCGGCAGCTTCAAATTGTCGAAGATACGTAACCCAGGGTACCTTGCCATCAAAAGTGGGTGGTTTCATAACAGTTACGGTGGTACCACATTCTGAAACAACACCTGTACTAGATATATTTTTAATCTGTCGCTGTAAATGTTGGACTTCTTGTTGCATTTGACCTTGGATTTGATAAACTTTGTCTTCAACCGATTGTTGTATTTCTTGCATCTCTTCTTTAACATCTTCCTTGGTAAGTTTTAATTCAAATAGCATTTGTTTTCTTAACTCATCTTGACTTTGTTGAAATTCTCCTTTTAGGTGTTCTCGAATTTTCACCATCTTTTCTTTAAGCTCTTGTTTCATTTCTTCTAACCTTTTATATTTCTAATAACTATACACTAACTAAAGTCTGTAACAATATATTAAAATTTAAAGAATATATACCGAAAACTAATTTGACTAAGAGTTAAAGCACTACAAAATAAGGCTAAAATTATATTTTGCGACTCGGGCTCGTGCTAAAATCTTTGATGCCTGATTTATCATTTGAATTATCGTAGTTACCATTTGTAAGTATAAAAACTAAAGATGATCCGGATTCATCATCCGAAAAATAGGAATCGATTCTCTGAATTTGATTCCTTTTTTCCTTAAAAAAGGAATCGTGATTAGTATTGGTAATTAGATTCCTTTACGAGGATCCGGATTCGTAAATCGATTCTTTTTTGAAGCATCCCACCCAGCTCTGCACCTCAGGAAAAATTGGCGGTAACTCTACTGTAAAGCAAATAATAATAGTAGGTGCTAATAGTTTAAATAAATTATTTATTTCAAAAAGTTATGAAAGCGCTCTGAACATGGGCCGTCAAGCAGTGCGTGCGGTTAAACAGAAATCTATAACGTGATCTATTTCTGCCGGCAACCTCGAAATAGGTCCTGACGCAATTATTTAGTTGCGGCAACTAAAAAGTCGCCTGTGTGTTTTATTTGAATTTCTTCAAAGCAACTAAATAGTTGCTTTGAAAAAGTTGATAGTACGCGGGGGCCCTTTTAAACTTTTTATAGAAAAATATAATAAAACTTTGTTGGTATCGATTTACTTATTTCTGATAAACTATGCAGTTTAATGATGAATATTTTTTATTCATCTTAGAGTATATTATGTGTTTATAATTAAAATGCAAATAACAATTTGTTGTATTGTTGTTTAATTATGCCATCGAATGCATTTCATTTGAATATAAAAATAAATGTTACCATGTGATTATACATTTTTATTAGTCGTGCATATAAATGGATAAAACATTAAGAATACGAGGATATATTAATTAGCACAGTTTATAGATATTTTTTAAAAATTAAAATTTAACAGCAAACCACCAGCACCATCTTTTTAAAAAAGCTGCATAGAACCTAAAAAACCAAAATCCATAGAAAAGTTAGCTTTACTCTGTTTTTTATACGAAAAAAACTGTCTGAAATATTTCTTTTAGAGTGAAAACATTTTAATTTAATTGTAATGTAATTGCTATACTGTCGATAGGACTTTTACAAAGAATCGAAAAACAAACAAAATGGTTTTTTGTTAATCCTTACTGCTGCATTTTTCGAGCAAAAAAGTCGAAAATTCGCTAAAATTGGCAACTTTTTAAGAAGTTCATAGTTTGGACTCTTTTTAGTTGTTAGAAAAGCTGTTTATCGGGGAAATAATTATTTTTAACATGTTTAAACGAGCTAAAGGCGGACGCTGTACTATGTGTGTTTTTGTTTTCAAAATCACAGTTAAATATTTTATAGTAATATCTTGGTTGGTTCAGCGTATTAACTATCGTTCGGTTTGAATGTAGTGAACGGATTATTAAACTTATTTATATATTTTATTTTATAACTTGTTTATCTTCGATTTTTATATAACTTTGTCAAGAAGTGTGAAAAACGGTTTTAAACATTGTGCATCACGCGCTATTTTGCTCTTAGGGCAGAGCAGTGGGGGGTCGAACCAGGCTACGGGAAATAAACCGCTCCAGCGCTTTTTCACAGTCATGTTTAAAGCCGTTTTTGACACTTTTTGTCCAGTGTATATAAAAATCGAAGATATACAAGTTGTAAATTTATATATGAAGTTTAATAATCCGTTTCCTACATTCAAATTGTACAATTACAGTTAATACGATGAATCGTCCAAAATATTATCTTCTGTCTTCTTGGTCTTGTGTTTCTTTTTGTCTTTTATTATTTTGATTTTCTAAAATTTTCTAAAGCCAGTCCTGTTCTTGTTTTTCTCTGTCTTTTATTTTCCTAATCCTTAAAAAAAAAATTAAGGCCGGCCTGTTCTTGTTTTTATCTGCCTTTTATTTTCCTGATCTTCCAAAAAATTTTAAAGCCGTTCCTGTTCTTTTTCTTTTTTATTATCTTCATCTTGTTTTTCTGTTTGTCTTTGTATTTTCATATCATATAAATATTCTACTATTCCTTCCTGTTCCTGTCGCCTTTTCATCTCGTTTTCGCCAGCCCTTATTGCTACAATATCCAGTACAGTTTGTAATTTATTTAATTGGTCTTTCATTTTTCTGATTTGTTCCTTTATTTTGGCTGTGTTGTCTATTTGATGACGTATACTAATTAGTTTTGTATAAAATACAAGCTGATAACAAAAATCTAATATATATATATATATATATATATATATATATATATATATATATATATATATATATATATATATATATATATATATATATATATCTATGCAATCGTCTCTAAACATTTCTAGAGTAATCATATTACGTCCTATAAAATACTAGAACCTTCCCCTATATCGTGCTGCTATACGAGGGTCACTACTTATATTAAGCCTTATAAAGAAAAAACATTAACTTATCATTGAAAATGGTTTTATTGTTTTTCAAAAAATTCTTCTTTAAGATCTATACACTTTTGCATGCGTTCGAACCACTTGTCAAAGCAGTTTTTCCATTCCAATGGAGACACCCCCAAAACATGGTTTTTGAATGCATTAACAGCTTCTTCGGCCAATGTAAATCGTTGTCCACGCAACTTATTCTTGATTGTCGGAGACAAAAAGAAGTCATTTGGTGCCAAATCAGGACTGTACGGCGGATGGCCCATTAATTCGATTTTTTAAGCGGTCAAATATTCGGTTGTGACTGCTGGCATTGTCATGATGAAGGATGATCCGACGGCTCGCATTTGTTTTCCTGATTTCACCCAAGACTTCGGGTAAACAAATGGTGGTGTACCATTCAGAATTGACCGTTCTTTGTGTCTCTAACGGTACTGTTGCCACATGACCGGTTTTTCCAAAAAAACAGGCGACCATCTGTTTCGAAGTGCTTCGAGCGCGAACAACTTTTGTTGGATTCGACTCATCCTGGAAGACCCGCACAGTCGACTGCTGCTTAGTGTCTGGCTCATATGCATAGATCCATGATTCGTCACCTGTTACAATCTTGTACACGTCTTTTGAAGCACCGCCATTAAATTTTTTGAGCATTTGTTTGCACCAATCGACACGAGCATCTTTTTGAACTTTTGTCAAATTGTGTGGGATTCAACGGGAACAAACTTTTTTCACAGCTTAATGATCATGCAAAATTTTATTTATAGAACTAATGCCTAAAGTTGCCTCAATCTCACAGTTTGTCACGTGACGATCTTGCAATATTTGTTTTTGCACAGCTTCAATATTTCGGGCACAACAACTGATTTTGGCCGACCTTCACGAATCTCGTCGGTGAGTGAACGGCGACCTCGATTAAATTCATTATACCAGCGCTTCACAGTGGCAAAGGATGGGGCTTCGTTACCAAAAGTGGAAGTTAGCTGATCAATGCATTGCTGTCTTGATAATCCACGTCGAAAATCGTAATAAATCATGGCACGAAAATGTTCACGATTTAATTCCATTTTTTCGCTGACACACTATTTTTAATTAACTGTAAATACTAATCGCGGTCCAATAACAAAATGTTCTGAATAAGGTTATAGTGAAAAATGTCAAGCTTTCCAGCGAAAACGTTAGATGGCGTCTGACAACACGCAGTGTTGCCAAGGCTCAAAATATAAGTAGTGACCGGCGGTTACACTGGATAAGAATTCGTACAAAAATTTGTTCGTACGAATTCGTACTATTTTATTTATATGACAGTATACTACCAAACTGTTTACACTGGATGCGGGACATTCTGTGCGATTCTGTAAGATTGTTTAGTTCTCAACACCCATATATTGGGCAATGAATTCAATATCTGAGTTATTTTTTTTTAAACATCCCCCTTAATAAAACTTCTATTACAGGAAAATAGCCGAAGTTGTTGGGTAATAAATATTTTTATCAAATCCCTATTATTATAGTATTTACTGGTTTGATCCCTTAGAGACCGCCTTATTTGGATTAAAACAATCAATTGTTCACAATCCATTTTTACCACGTACACTAAACTACCTACCACCACCACCGTCAAATGAATTCGTTAGAAAATCAAATTATTTTGGTCGTATGAAAACTTCGTACGAATTTGGACGAATTCGTACGAACGGATTGTGGCCAATATAACCACTTGCATATAAACACGAATTTTTGTTAAGGTAGGATGAAATCGTATAAAATAGTACAAATTCGTACGAACAAATTTTCGTACGAATTCTTATTCAGTGTAACCGTCGCCTAACTATGTATATTTGTCAGAACACCCTAATAATATTATTTAACAACAGAGTTTACCGGATTACTGAAGTATAAAATGATCGCACAATAGAATTTCTCAGTTCTTGGTCATGTCATAAATATATTTTAACTCAAGGCTCTTTAAGGTTTAGTTAATTGTATACTCTTACTCTTAACATATTTTTAGGTTGGTACCTTAAAATTCACTAAAATATTAACCGAAATAGCTGGCAATGGCAAGAAAAATAGCGCCTGCCGTATTTTTATATGAAAAAAAATACTGTAATCTTTAAAAACCAAACTGTAGAATATTTTTAACTTTATATTATTGCAGTCAACCCTTTCTTAATTGAGTATTACAATATAATTAACCATAGTAAAGGTGTTTTTACAGTTTGTATCATTTCTGGCATTAACTTTTTTCTTGCTAAAATGTTTCTAGCTGCGCACACGCTCGTTGTGGCTTTTAAAAATTGCTGCAATATTTCTTTGGGGCAGCCGCAGGCGCACCTTTCCTTGCAGCTGCCCGGTTGTTTTGGTGTGTTTTTCAGTACCTTTTGGTACTAATCTAAGAGTTTCCAGCGTTAGTTAAAATATATGTATATAACAAAGACAACTAAAAAATGTATTTGTTCCTTTGTTTTTTACCCCATTGTCTAAACAAATTGCAGCAAAAAAATCTCTATTCAATAATTATCCCCTGTTTTAATATTGCTTTAAAAGTAAGGAATATTTTTTTTCAGTATAAACAAAATTAACAGCTTAGCTGACTTCCAGTTTTGCAAGAGGCTGGAGGAATTATATATTAGACAGAATGATATACGAGATATGAATGAAGTTGTATATCTGCAAAATCTGCCAAATTTAAAAAACCTTTGGTTGGGAGAAAATCCATGTGCAAACCTAGAAGGGTAAGTATAAAAAATACTTTTTATGAAGGGTTTTTTGTAAGTTTTAAAACAATTTTTTCAGTTTTTTTTTTTAATTTAATAAAATCGGATGTGCATAAGTTAGGCACTGTCTGGGGGTTCTTTTTATTACCAAAATTGTAATAACACGAATTGCGCACTAGTCCAGTTTTGAGTAGGTAGAGTATAGTATATATGTTTAGTATTTAAATAATTAGGGTAAACCCTTTATTTAACAAAAAAAATATTTTTTATATTTTACCGAACAAGGTAGGTTGAGAAAAATTCTTATGTAACTAACGAGAACTAATTTGAACAACTAATTGTTGTGGTAAAGTGGCCAAATTAAATATTCATTTTTATAATAAAAATATTTTAGAGTTTATCTTTGTTTTCTTTCACCTACTAGAACACCACTGATTTTTGATATAGAGTAATTAGTATAAAAACGGCTGATGCCCAATGACGGTACTGCAGATTTAGGTGGTTTTAGGTACAGGGAAATTCGTGTTAAAAAGGCAAAGTAGCAGGTATACAGTGCACAATTCAAGGCCGCTCATAAAAACACCCGAAAAGAACAACGCCAAGGTATTGTTGTGAGAAGTCAGTTCAAGTGCTCATAAAAATAAATAATAGTAACATACCTGACTTATGAAGGCTGTATAAAAAAATGTGGAATATCTCATCTAGAAGACAGCAAAAAGTAGATCTATATTCCCTTGAGTTTCGATTTCTTTTTATTTACAAATTTTATTATTATTTTTAAAAGTTATGATTTTATGATATTTGCCTAACATTTTGATAGTTATACATGCAAGTATCGTTGTAATTATGTAATTGAGAGTCGTAAGTTCAACTAGTATAAGGGCAGCCGCCTAGATCTGCAGGTGTCTGTTTTTTTTTGATAAGACTTTAATTTTTATGAATGATACATGATAGTAAAATAGATTACGGCGGGGTTGCCTGCAAAAATTTAGCCGCAACTTAAAAAAAAACAATTTTTAGCTGTTAAAATTTAACAAATAGGGTACCGTTAGACGCAAAATTTTCCGAGGAATCCAAAAATGTAATAATATACAGGGTGTCCCATAAAAAAATTAAAAATAGAAAACATTTCCGGTGAAACCAAAAGTCACCGGAAGTCACGTGACTCGACAAAAAACGTCAAATTTGACGTTATATGATAGAGCTCCATTTTTCTATCTTAAAGAGTGCAGAAAAAAAAGAGGTAGGCCATGCTTTTGGAGCACCGGGTATATTCAATTAAATGTAGTTGCGGCTAAATTTTTGCAAGCAACCCTGCTGTAATCTATTCTACTATCATGTATCCTTCATAAAAATTAAGTTTTATCAAAAAAAAAAAAAAACAAATACCTGCGGATTTAAGCGGCCAGATCTCGTACTAAAGTAAAAAAAAATAGATTTGGTAGCTTCTATTAGAATTAACTAAGATTGTTTATATTTTAGTTATCGACTGGCGGTAATAAAAGCCCTGCCTCAGCTTCAGAAACTTGATAACATTGCTATTAGTCAAGAGGAACTTCGAGAAGCTCAAAGACGTGGCAAGTAAGTCTTAATATAGTATATATCGGGTGTTTCAAATTTGATTTTTATCTCGGGAACTATAGAAGATGCGTAGACGGTTAAATTGGGACAAAGTTGCGCCTTTATATGACTGACAATATGCCGTTTTAAAAGTCTCTCGGTCACCATAATCAACTTTTTTTTATGAGCGCCATATTGAATATCTACAGTTTTCAAAAGCCTTTCTAATAATACATTTTTAACCCTTATTTTACTTTTATTACAATGTCGTTGCCTTTGGCGTAGAAAAATTCAGTATTAGTAATATTTTTAAGTTATTAAACAATATCAATAAAGTTTATTTTTAAGCTTTTGACAGTTTATCGTGCATAATTAAAAAAAATAAATTAAATAACCTTAATATACCAACTAAGACCAACTTGTAGTTGGGAAGTAAATATTAAATATATAATAATTTTTATACTGTATTTTTCTTTGAATTTAATTTAATTTTTATATGTTAATAATAAATATAATAATAAAGACACAATTTATATTTTAAATATTTTATGACAATCAAAAAATAATATTTAAACTATATTAAAGAAAATTTGAATTAGTTATTGTATTTAATAACCAACTTTTAATAATTTTTTTATTGACCGTAAATGATCCATTTGATTTTATATCATCCAAGTATAAACCCAAATACTGAAAGTTTTTTGGCCTTGCTTTTTGTAATTAATAATATTCTTATTCTTATTTTTAAAAATATAAATAAAGTTATTATAAAAATATAATTTTTAATGTCCATTTTTTACGTTCCTTATATAATTTTCCGATGAATAAAAGTCATATTTATTACAAATAATTTTCAAGAACCATTTTTATTTTTTAGATGATTTTTGTTAACACTTTCCCAACCTAATCTATAATTTAAATGAATTTGTATTAAAGCAAAGTACATTAATTCTATTAAGTAAATATTAAATAATAATGGTCTTAAAATTGTACCTTGTGGGACACTAAAATAAAATTATTTTGGAATACTTGTAGTGTTTCCTATTTTGACTTGCTGTGGTCTGTTTTCCCAATAATTAGTAATTAATTTTAATACTTTCATAGAAAATCCTATTTTTTATTAATTTGTTTAAAAGAATTTTGTGACTTATTTAGTTATACATGACATTTTTGTCATGTATAACTTGTGTTATAATATTATTCGCATTAAAATCTGGTCTAAAAGAATTCATTTTTACAAAGTAAATTACACATTTTAAATAATATAAAAAAAATTAAAATAATTAAACAGATTTATTCTTCATATCTATTAATTGCCTAATTTGTTCTTCATATTTTATTAAAATAATTTCATAATTTTCTGATTTTCTTGCAATATGTTACCACTTTTATAACATATAAATATGAAATTTCGTTTTATTTTAAATTCTTTTGCTTTAACTAATAGGTATTTATTTTATTTTATTAAATTTTTAATGATCCAGATTTTTATTTCCTTTTTTTAAAATTTCCGTTTGTTTTCTTAATTTTTCTGGAACCTGTATTTCCTAATTTTCTATTTCCATTTTACCATATTTGTCTGACATGAAACTATTGATTTTTTGTAATTTATTAATAATTTTGATTATATTTTCTTATAACTTGTAATTTTCTTTAAAATTTTCACTATTTTATGTCATTTTTGAAAAATCCATTCCTTTTGGTATCACTCTTTTTTATTTCTTTTAGAAAAAGTAAAAATTACTTTAGTCCAATTTTGAACATTTAAAATGAAACCATATTTCACAAGAAATGCATTAGATTGATAATTGATTTTAGTTCATTTTTAAGTTAGATTCTCCCACGTATACATATTTGATGGTCTAGCATTTTTTTATCTTGGGTTTTAATAATATATTTTTTAACTTTTTTTCACAGTTGTTTTTACATTCAGGGTATTTTGGTGAAAAATATTGAGATTCTTAACTCTCCTGTTCTTTTTTTAAAACATTTTTAAATTTTATAGTTATGTTATTGCTAATTCGACAATTTGTATTTAATATGTTAAAGTTTTTGAAATTATTAATTTAGTGGTGTTATTGGATATATTGTCAAAAATTGTATCAAAATGTTTAAAAAAAAAATTATCTGGTCTTATGCTGCTCTATCTTTAACTTTTTTATATGTAATAAAATTTATATTTTTACTATTGCTTTATTTATATACTTTCCTCCAAATTTTCGATAAAACTAAGTTTAATTATAAGAAATTTTACTTAACGTATGATGAAATATATACAGGTATGATGTATGAAACAAATAAAAAAATATTATTATTTTTTAATAGAACCTTGCTCCATCCTGATGACGTTCAAGAAGAATCGGAAGAAGAGTATGTACCTCCGACGCCACCTCAACAATACAATAGGTATCAGGAATATTCTGAACCAGAGACCAGCCCTGTGCAAAGAAGTCCACCGAGACAAGAGGTAAGAAATTATCAATATGATTTGTATTTATTATAATATTTTTTTTATGTACACAGTTGGTAGAATACTTGTTGAAGTAAATAATAAAATTAATATCTATATTTTTTTGTTTAACCTGTTTTTGAGTTTTATTGTGGTTATGAAAATACCCCACTAAAGCTTTTTAATAATTAAAAATAACTAATGCTTTTATAAATTAAAGTAATAGTAATTTTGAAAATTTTCGTTTTGTAGATTTACAGAAAATAAATACTTTTCCTTTTATTTGCCAAGATAATTTACTGTTTTGCTCATAAGAAAGATCCTACATTGATCTTTTTAAAAGTTTTGAAAGACAGTTACAGTAAATTTTTCTAATTAAAATTTAGAGATGGCTATATCATCTATCATTTCTTGCAAGCTTGTTCTAGTTTATGATTTTATAGATAGATAGATAAAAATGACGCATTTAATGATACATTATCATACAGTCTGTTGTCTAAAGCAAACTTCTACTGAATATTTTTCTACTATACCAGATTGCCATCTGTTACAGCTGTGTGGGTTTTGTTTTAAATAACATATATATTTTGATGTTTTCATTTTCACTGGTCATATTAACCTATAATACAAATAATTTTTCATCTCGACTCATTAAGACAACTGAATACGAGCTGGACGAAAGTGAAGACCAATATCCTAGAGAAGATGTGTCAGAAGAGAGTAGAGATTATTCACCTTCGCAGCAGGTAGGTATGAATATTCATTGCAAAGATGTATTGTGGTAAATAAAAACTTACAACCTGGCTATAATTGTTTTTTAAAATAATATTTCTTAGCAATAAAATGAGTTTTCTTAAACGCGATTTTAGTAAATATTTTAATACTTTGTATAATTAATTTGATTATTATATGTTAAAGACATTAAATATTGCTACCTATAAATTGTTTATTATTTATAGCAGAGTCCACCAAGAAGACAAGAGCAAGTTGTAAGGAGAAGTTATAGTCCTGAAGAGCAGTACATTGAACGCAGAAGAAATAGTTATGAGAGAGAATCCCCTAGACAAGCACCTCAATATTATGATGTAAGTAGTTGTAATTTTTTTTCGTGCAGGTTTATTTGGAAATTATATATTATGAGTCTACTAAAAATGACTCTTACAATAGTTGTCAGAGCTTTTTAAACCTTATGTAATCAACTGGTATAATTGTAAATATGGGTAAATAAAAATGGCATATCTAAACAACCAGAGCAACAATACAATTTTTGTCTACTTGATACGATTTAAATCTAAATGTCTTTTTGGGTCTTGCAAAAACAATAAAATTTTACTTATAATTATTCTTACAAAAAGAATCTAAGCCACCTATAATAACGTTGATTTTTCCACACTTTTTTGCAAATTAAAAAAAACTTTAAAAATCTACCCTATCGTACCCATATTAACGTATTTGTTAGTAAAATACTTACTTCTTAATAATTTGTTTATAAGAATTTTAACCTTTGTTCCTTCGTTTTATTAAAAATATTAATATTAGAATAGGAAAGTTTTAACATAAGTTATTCAAATTTGAAATTTATTGTTGTTTTAAATAGTAACTAATGACATTTAGCTGCTATTTTATCCCATTGTCAAAAAAATATATATATATATATATATATATATATATATATATATATATATATATATATATATATATATATATATATATATATATATATATATATAATAAAAAAGGTGGAGTTTCTTTGGGCATAGAGGCTCCTTAATAAATGAAAAGAAAAATAAAATATCCTGGTAGAGTAATTGTCAATAGTAAAGAATACTTAGATGTCATCGTTGGCTGCGCGAATAAACCGAGAGAGTGGTCTCGCCGTCTTTCTTTGCAGCAGGTTTCGATATTAAATGGCAGTGGCGGCGCCGTTAAAATAGCAGAAAACCGTTTTGTAAACAACTACCAAAGAATCTACTGTAAAATATACTTCTAAATAAAATCAAATTGAAGAAGGCGCATCGGAACAGAAACTCACCAAACAGTCACAACAATTAATAAATCACACTAACACACATAAAAGTTCAAAGATAAACACACAATAATTTTAGTTTCGTAATATTCACATTAATATAAACACGCTACCGGTGCCGATGTTCGGATAGTACACACTGCACTGACCCGCGTGTTGCTGCCTCGGTGAATATTGGTTTGTGCGCATTTGACGTCATTGTACTCTTTACTATTGGCGTGGACTGTAGGTATGATCACTAAGGTTGGTTGTTTTAAAATTACGAGGCCTCCAAGTAAATGGATAACCCCGGGTCCAGCCAATCCGATTACACGTGTTTCACCCTTGTTGGGGATGGTCACACCGATTTATAACAAGGCTTAAAGTTTAATTTTATTATATATATATATATATATATATATATATATATTATATATATATATATATATATATATATATATATATATATATATATATATATATATATATATATATATATATATATATATATATATATATATATATATATATATATATATATATATATATATATATATATATGTATATTTTTTTTTTATATAGAAATATTTACTAATAACTAAATATTATTAATAGAAATCATGCTCAGCTACTAACTCATTTGAAGAAAATCATTCATGCGATAGTACCAGTACTTACAGAGAGTCAAAAATAGTAACTAGTCAATCTGCTAGTTGTATTAAGGTAGGTTAGAGAAATACTAATCTTTTCAACACTAAAATTTTACTACACATAGTAATTTAGGAATTATTCTGGAAAAGTTACTCAGAATCCTACTAGAAAAACAATACCACTTAAAAAAAGTTGTCAAAATGGTAACAAATATACACTTATCATTACTAAAGCCGGGTTTGGTCACGAACTGTTAGTAGTAATGTTTAGGCAAATTTGGGAGTCTTCAATTGTATCTGCTTTAGTGTGAACCTTAATTTAACTAAAAATAACACAGGGGTTTAAATCACATAATGACCACTGAATTTAAGTTAGCATATAAACATGCGCCATTCTGACAACTTCAACATAAAAAACCTTAAATACAAACTTAAATAAAAAAAAAACTCCCAAACAAGAAACACTGTAAATGTTTATATCGTAAATTGGCAGCATAATTGAAGATTTTGTTAAAAAAGGTTTAAATATAACTAGTTGGTTTCTTAAAATACTTTTAAATTTATTTTAATTAATATTCAGTAAGTTATTCATGGCTAATCTACCGTAAGTTTTTTAATATAAAATCGTATAAAATATAAAATATGAAATTGAGTTTAATCAGTAACATAAATGTATTATGGTTCCGGTTTAATTTATATCCTATTCAAGAAATTACAAAAACTGTTTTGTAATTTACTCTCTAAAAATAGCTACAAGAAGAAAATACATAAATTCTCTGTGATTCACAGTGGTTCCTCGGACGCGTTTCGCCTGCTGTACGGACACCTCAGTAAGACTGTAGAGAGAGCACATCGAATACCACAGAGACCAACTTTT
>JAHBCN010002988.1:0-81706 GCA_019359885.1 Listronotus oregonensis
ATATATATTGACATGCGAATGTTGCATTTCACAACACCTTTTAGACACCACGGACGTTATTTTAAATAACTACTAACTAAACTGCAAGAATTTGTGACACACTAACAGCATCCATAAAAATATGCAGTTTACGAAGGAAATCGAGGACAACAACAAGCTAGCATTCCTTAATGTATTATTAACGCGTAGAGGAAGATCATAAGGCCACACGGTATACAGAAAACCCACACACACAGATCGCTATCTACATAGGGATTCCAACCACCACCCATGTCAGAAATATGGAGTCATTAAAACTCTAAAAGAAAGGGCAAGAAGAATTTGCGAACCCGAGGCGCTAAATGCAGAACCTACACACATTTATAATGCTTTAAGGGCCAATGGTTATTCAGAGCAAGAGATCAAAAGATCAATGGAACCAACAAATACCAGACCCGTGGAGAACAAACAACTTCAGCCATTGGCAAAATCATTTCTGCCCTTTATTCCGGGATTACGGACAGGATTGGTCGATTGCTACGAAAGAGAAATGTAAAAACAATTTCAAACCAACGAGGAAAATCAAAGAATGCCTTCGATCGGCCAAAGACAAAAGTGATCCACTTTCGTCTTCAGGAATTTATCGCATTCCGTGCACATGTGGAAGCGTGTACATAGGAACTACAAAACGCTCGATCAAACCAGGATTAAAGAGCATAAAGCCAACTGTCGTCTGGGGCAGACAGACCAATCCGCCGTAGCAGAACATACCGTTACAACGGACCATCGAATAAAGTTTGAGGAGACCCAAGTACTGGCTACCACATCGGCATACCACTTCAGACTCTACAGAGAAGCCATAGAGATAGAAAAGCATAGCAACAACTTTAATAAGAAAGAGAAAGCAGCTAAGATCAACAAAACATGGATCCTCGTATTAACGGTACTAGAATTGCACCCTTTATAACAAAACCGACCGGGACCGATTGGAACCGAAAGTAACCGAAGCCCCGCCCACTACCTCGCCAACGTATAAATACAAGTACGACCACGCAAAGCCCAGTATTTCGCATACTGTCAACCAGGAAGCAACTTTTGAAGATACCAACCGCTCGTGTTGGCGAAACGTCAAGTCAACCATTGAAACATTAGACAATGGCCGCTAAAGCCATTCACAGTTTATAAGGTACATACTATTGCATATCGACGCTTAAAAAGCGAAAAGGCGTAAGTAATGATTAAACTTTTTCCCAGTAGTATAATTTTATATATTTTTTTAATACCTCTTTGATCAAAAAGGCATAAAAAAAATCATTTAAATCGAAACAGAAACATAAAAAAAATAGTTTGCTTACAATCGTACATATTTTACAACAGTTTTAAAAAAGAACACAACTAACCACAACCCTTTGTCGTCCGTGCAAATCCATTCTTGTACAAGAGCCTAGCGAAATTGATTTTTAAAGAAGACTAAAATTTCCCCATTGGTATCAAAGTAAATGTAAAGAATACCTTCTTCATTTTCTTCAAATATATTTTACGAATTGAGGAGTATTTAACAAACATATAAATGGTATATATTATTTACAAGCAAAAAAACTTGCCTAAATATGGTCGCTATAAGAAAAATAAGTTGTTCTAATAATGTTTATTTGGATTTTAAAAATATTTTGAAATAAAAAATAAGACACTTTCTTAAAAGTAAATATTTTAATTTTTTGTTTAATTTTAAAAACAAAAAAAGATAGAGCTGACATCAAAGCGGCAAAACTATCTTTTTACCTCTTATAGCTTCCAAACCCTTATACATTTCATACCACTTTCGGACAGACAGACAGTAGAAAATTTACTTTAAAGTCTACGCAGTAAAACTAAAAAAGAAATAATATTATTTTATAAAACTAAAATAATACAGTATTAAAAAAACGTATAAATTATTGGAATACTAGGGGTATGCTTGATCACTAAAAGCTGATATGTAACATATTATTCCGTCACGTGGTATTGGCTGGTTATTAAAAAATTGAGATGGCGCAGAAGCTCGAAATTTGTCTGATTCAATTGCTGTTGCAGACTGCTCAGAACTGGGTTTATCTAGCCATGACATATTATCATCATTTGCTACCAGAATTTCTTCATAGACTTTGGGAGCCTTAAATTTAAGAAAAAATTGTTATTTTTTAATCGATGTGTACAGGTTTAATAAAGGTTAACATATACACAACATAAAATTCTAAAATTGTTTAAAAAATAGTTTCTACCATAATATACTAGTGTTAAAAGTATTTTTTTAACAAATATTTGTGGTGTTTTAAAAGACAACTTTATCTTTATTGCAGAATCTGCCTCTTGTTAAAATAAAAAAAGAGTTCTCTTATGTTTAAATTAATTGCAACTACGAGAAAAATGTAATTTAAATAACATTTTGCAGGTTAATACCAAAATTTATTTAGAATTTAATGACAAAAAAATATTTTTTTATTCGGCTGACCGGGGGTAGTTTTCTAAGGTTTGGGGTGTTTTAAAGAATGAATAATTCTGAGTTAAAACAGCGATATATACTACTATTTGTAATAAATTTCAGTTCAAAAATTTTAATTATATTTTTAACCGCAAATTTTAATCCTATTTTACTACCTGATTTTAATTTGATAAAATTACCTTTAGGTTTCGTTTAAAAAAGTTTTCCTAAAAAATTTTGGCTATTCAATAACATTTTTAAAGTTATTGATATTTATTTTCCTATTACGAGAAAAAATATTTCACACCTCTGAAGAGCAAGCTGGTGTTCAAATTATGTTCGTCTCAAAGCCTCAAGCTAATAAATGCAGATAAAAAGGCTGGACTTTTATTATTATTGCCAAATTAGACCCAAACTATTTTTTATTATCGGGTAAAAAAATACTGTTACGTTTTGCGTTGAGATGTGCAATAAAGTTTTTAAACTAAAATTTCTCGCAAACAGTTGGATCTATCGTTTTAAGGTAAGAGTACCCTTTTACTTAGAATTGTCCGTTCTTTCTGACAGTTAACCAAATTTACCAAAAAACGTTGCACAGAAAAAATATGGCAAAACACCCCCAACGTTTTAAAGCCTAGCAATGTATTAATTTATTTTTTATTCAATAAATTTTAAACACAAATGCGCAACTTCATATAGACTTTATAATTTTTCTTGTAGACTATATTTTTCAGTGGCAGTAGGCCTTCCGATTTCCGTAAAGAGCTGAAGTTTATTTGCTTTAAAGATAGCTTACCTTACAATTGGCCCGACTTTATACCACAATAAAATGTGCTAATAGAAAATATTTTAAAAAAATTTATAAATTTAATGATTCGTTGTGTACATACGTATAAAAGTAACAAATGATTAATAAATATATATAGCAGAGCTGGGACGGATCCTTCAAAAAAGGAATTAAAGGATCCCCGTAAAGAAATTGAATCACTAATAAGAATCACGATTCCTTTTTAAAGGAAAAAGGGAATCGAATCCAGGAAATCAAATCCTATTTATCGGATTACGAATCCGGATCATCTTTACTTCGTATTTACTAATGGTAACTACGATACGTATAATACTACATAATCCAGATGATAAATCAAGCGTCAAAGATTTTAGCACGGAGCCCGAGTCGCGAAATATAATTTTAGGATCATTTTAAAGTGCTGTAGCTCTTAGCCAAATTAGTTTTTGGTAAATATTCTTCAAGTTTGAATATGATATTTTGGGGATCAACATAAAACCACCCTTAAATGAAACATTTTTTTGAACTGTATTCTAAAACATGCGATGCTATATCTTCATAAGTTTTTAAATCTAATTCTTGAGAAAACCTTAGGCAACCTATAAATGGCACACCTTATTGTAATTTTACAGAAAGTTTTACAAGTACCGTTTAATCATTCCTCTGCTTGCGAAATATAAAAAAAATAAATTCATTTTTGTAATGCATCCTGAATAGTAATAATAAAATGTCCCATTTTAAAAGTCCCTTAGGGTTATCTCAGGAATAACATATTAAAACATTATTAAGAGTGTATTTACGCTACACCTTAGGGGTCGGGCGAAAGGACGCGGAGACGGTGGGCGGAAACTAACAAACTCCCACTACCACAATTTTCGTATAGCCGCATTAAAATATTATATTTTATTTAGGTTCTTCCAAAATCGGTGTATCTATGCGATGTTGTTTTCATTTGCAAGCCTACAGGAGATAACGTTTTTCGATAACTATTTTTAACTTAAATGACATAAATTATACACCATCTTAAAGGTAAGGGAATGCCTCTGTTTTTTAACGGATTTTTGAAATATGAGTCGAGTTAGGAGAAAATAGTATCTAAACATAACCTATTTTAGAGTGACTTTCACTCAAGGAAATATTAAAAACTAAATCCAAATTTAAAAAACTATTACAGCAGAAGCCTAGATTTAAGTGTTGGCTTTTATATAGTTTTTGAAAATTATCGATAACTAATACCGTTTTTGAGAAAAACATTATGCCCTGAACCCCAAATTGGATCCAATTTTCGTGGCGCGAATGGACTCTTAAGATCGAGCAATCAAAATTTTTAAGATTAAATGCAAGTTAAATATATACCTGTATTAAGATACAAGACCTGAAAAAAATTCATTTTAATGTTGTTTCTCTAGACCTGTAAAACAACATATTTTGGTTAAAAATCACATATTAGGTGTTTCCTTATTTAAACTTTTAAGAGGCAGATGTTTTAAAATTCTTTATCTTTATTTCCAAAAATCAATCTGATGCTGATTAAGAATGTGAGGTAAAATTTTGTAAATTTAGAATGGAAGATTTAAAATGGTGGATTTTGGCATTTATAAACCTATTTGCCTAAGATTCAGAATATAAGGGTTTTTAAGGATGCTAGGTCAAAATTTGGAAATTTAAAATGGCGTCTTTTAAAATGGCGAATTTCGGTATTTAAAAACAATTTGTCTCAAATTAGAAATATAAGAAATCAATTCCTTTTCGAACCGGATCCTTAAAAAAGGAGTCAATTCCGGATTACTTTTAAAATTATATAAAGAATACAGATCATGGATCCTATTTTAAAAAGTAATCGATTCCAGCCTTCAGATTCTTAAAAATAAATTGATTCGATTCCAAAAGGATTCCATTCCCACCCAGCTCTGATATTTAGTAGTAGTACTCCTGTAGTATGTCACAATTACGGGTGTTACTTCAAGCAGTGCTAAGTAAGGAATAATGATACCGGCAAAAAAAAGGAAGATACCCTTTTATATTATTATAAAGATGTTACTTTTAAAAGATAAATAAAATATTACTTTATTGTGGTATTACTAACTTACCACCATATCTCTCAGAAGCTCTATTTCGGCTGGCGGTGGTCTGTTAAATGGTTCTCTTATTTTCTGACATTGAAGCATCAGTAAAATAAACCACATTATTTCATCTCTCTTTTCAATTTCTTTCGGAGTATTAACCAACTCATTTAGTTTACTAAACCAGGCTCTTAGTGGCTTTTTCTCTAATAAATTAATAGGGGATAAATATGCATTAAATCAAATAAACAGATAAAATTAAAAAAAACTAAATTATAAATATTATTAAATAACCTTTACTTAAATACTTTTTGCGCTGTAAAAGTTGGAGTACCGTAAAAATTAATTAATTAGCAAAACATTTATAATTTTTATATTTAAAAATAATAGTTATTATATTATTATAATATATAATTATAATATTATTCTTTAAAAATCAAATTTCCATATTTTTTAATGTTTTGATTTACTTGAGGTAAACGCTTTTAAAAATAATTTATTTTATTTACAGTAAATAGAATAATTTGTAGTTGTTAACTTTTGGCTATTTCTCGTAGGTTTTTTTTTAAATTAGTTGCGATAATTTATTAATTATATTTTAGCCATGTCCATTTAGTGGTACTAGCGAAAAAGTTAAACAGGCCTGTTGTTGGTTATAAAAGAAAAAAGGTAAATACAAATTAATAAAAAAGAGTGTAGACTTTATAAAATCCTATAAAAATTCATTACCTAAATAAATTCCGCTAATAAAAGAAATTGTCAGTTGTAAAAGAAAACCGTTCATGATTGAACTATTAAAACATTGTAGAGAATTTGTTTTATACAGCTCTAAACACTAAATCTAAACTTATTTTTTAGTTTTATGAAAAAAATTCACTCTTCATAAAATAAGTTGCCCTTTCAGGAAATATGGATCACGTTGAAAAAAATGTTTTCTGAATCCTTTAAAACCTGTATTTTTACCTAAATGTAACCAACCTCTAATTCCTATTTGTTGGTAAAATGCCAGCTAAAAAAGTTGCGCAGAATTATTCCCACAGTCAAAATCAATAATTTTTAGTACTTAAAATGCACTTTTTCTTAATGCCCTTTTATGATATTTTTTTCTGTATTTACTTTTTACGTGTATGTCAGAGAGGCATTACACGTTAATAAGGTTTTTAAACGTCATTGTAGTTGTCTGGAAATAAAACTGTTAGTTTAAAAAAATACGTAAGATACGGACCAGATATGTGAAAACAGTAAAGAGGTAAAAAAATTCAAAATAAAGATACGATTGATTTAGTAGCAGAAAATTCGAAGATCAGATAAATTAAATACAAGCAAGATGCATACTCATAAAATTTTAAAGGAAAATAAAATAGCCTATATACAAGCACAGCAAATTATATACACTTGGGGAAATGGGTAGAATGCGAACTGGTTATATTTTTGTCTGGAAATTAAAATAGGAATTCTGGAAACTTTCTTACTTAGGAAATTTTTAAAAAATTCAACATTACACATTGATGTCTTAAAAACATGTGTTGAAGTCGGTGGTTTACAAGTACAATAATTTGTACCAGTAGTGGATCCTTTCTTCTCTTATTGGTTAAAAGGTATTTTAGTGTAGTCTGGGTGTGTTTCCTTCGAAAAATAGTTAGAAGGCTCTGAAAAATATAAGCAGTAGCTCATTTGACGCCTAATACAAATCTAAGAAAGGCGTGTAAAGGATTTTTTTCTGCCAATAAAAATTGTAATTATTATTAACAAAAAAAGAAAACAAAAAAAGCCATTTTGATTTTTGTTGATAACTGAAACACCATAAGAAAATTGTAAAAAAGATTCTTAAAGACGAGGAAATTTTCGATAAAAAGGTTTTAACTCCCGGAGTTGTATGTCTATTATTTTTAATTTTAATTTAACGCTGAAAATGGGCCTCCGCGCGACATTTTTGGTTGCACTCTCGGCGTCAAAACCAAGTTCGTCACAATAAATATTTTTTTAGGGTATTAAGTATTAATAAAAAAAAATATAAAAAATTATAGTGTACTAAGAACATTCAAATAATTTATTTCCGTTGAAAATTTAACTTATTGTTAAATTTGTTACTTTTAAGGTAATTTTTTTACAAGTTAGACAATTGTTTATTACCAAAATTGTTTCAAACTTTTGTCTTAATTGTGAATTTAAAAAAATGTTTAGATAATTGTCGTATAAATTTTTCTCGTCGTGGAGCCCTTCTAATATAGATATAGATATATTTATAATAATTTTATAACTTTGACAAAAAATAAAAAATCAGAGATATATAGTCAAAGTTATAAAATTATTATAAACAAAGCCTTAAGTTTTTTAAAAAAATTATGTCGTAATCTTGTTAGGTAGGTATGTATATAAAAAGGCCTCCACGACGCAAAAAAATTATACGACAATAATTTAAACATTTTTTTTAATGTACAATGAAGACGAAAATTTAAAACAATTTTGTTTTATTTATTAATTGTCTAACTTAATGTTAATATTTCAACAAAAATAAAGTCTTTGACGTATTATAAAAACACCATAATTAAAAAAAAATAAGATTTAATACCCAAAAAAAAATATTTAGTGTGACGTACTCGGTCTTGACGCCGAGGATGCAACCAAACATGCGCGCGGAGGCCCATTTTTAGCGTTAAATTAAAATTATAAATAATGGAGATACAACGCCGAAAGTTTGGACTTTTTTATTGTAATTTTTTTCCTTTCAAGGATTTTTTTTGCAATTTCCGCTATCTTTTATAGTGCTTGAGTTATCATCAAAAATCAAAATAGCTTTTTTGGGTTTTCTTTTTTTGTTAATAATAATTGCAATTTTTATTGCTATCAGCTATCACTCCTCTTTTTTGAAGCCTATCTATTTTTTTCAGGAAACACTTTTCGACTATAGTATTTGTGCTTTTATTGTTTTTATGTAACTGTATCCTTAAAAAAACTAAACACAATTGAAACGTCAAATTTTGACATTTTGACATATTTTATGCAACTTTTTTAGCTAGCATTTTACGTATGAATAGGATTAGATTCTAATCTTGAAAACATTTTATGATATTATTATTAATGGTATTTTGGGTTTTATTTATCCGTAGGGTGTAGCATGGTATCGTCATGCTACATTGCGAATTGGTGCTCCCACGGACCCAAGGTACCTGGTTTACCATGATTGAAGGCACATTTAGCAGGTGGCAGAAAAGCTTTTCCTCGCCTGAGGCGGTACGATATAGAGCAATTTTATTTGTACATTCTTGGGACCGATTTTTAAAACAAATTATTCTGTGTGAAAATCTTAAGGCCAACTCGATTTATTTTGGAGATATAGGGCGTTTTTAATTTTTTGTCGATTTTACGACAGTCCTATATGCTGGTTATTATTAGAAATAAAATAACTTTAAATGGCAATATTTTGTAGATTTTAATGTAGATTCCAGTATCGCACTGATTTTTTTCTGTTAGTTAAACCTTTTCAGTTATTACACAAACTAGCTTTTTTTATAAACCACCCTATATATTATTTCACAAGTCGACTGCAAATTAAATTACCTTTTCAATAATACCCCACTTTATATATAAGTCAGCTAAAACTACCATTTTTGCTGTTTTTCTTTTTCTCTATTTTCCAAAAACTAATAAAACTATGTAGTGGGGGTTATAATTTAGTTTTATTTATATGTCAAAAATCTAGTTTAATAATAACGCAAATGATATAATAATGTAACCATCAACCTAATCTTGTGTAATTTTCAGATTACACAGGTCCACAAAAAAAGTTGTGTATGCTGGGTGTCAAACTAAGATTTTCTGGCATATGTTTTCCACTGAACACAAATCTAAAGTCAAAATTGAACACAAACGGCAAAAAATCAATACACACAAAAAACCGACACGGTACATTTATCGGCTATTTTCTGCCAATTTTACGCTTGATCCTCCTATTAATCTTCCTTTTCCAACAGTTGCCCCCGTCTCTCATAAAATGTCCGATATTATTTTTAAAGTCAAACTGATCAAGCGTATTCATTCTCTTAATACTAAAAAATCATCTGGGCTGGATGGCATACCAGCAATCGTCTTAAAAAAATTTGCTCCTGAGCTTGCACCCATCTTAACTCGTCTCTTTCGGATCTCTTACGACACGGGCATTTTCCCGGGGAGTTGGAAAGCTGCACGTGTGCAACCTGTCCCCAAAAAAGGATCCAAAAGTCTCCCTTCTAACTATAGACCTATATCTCTTCTTTCTGTTGTTTGCAAAGTAATGGAATAATTTATTAATCCCCAAATCTTAAAGTATCTGGAAAAACACAGGATATTGCATAAGAGACAGTATGGATTCCGTCACAGAAGATCCACAGCTGGTCTTCTTTCCTTAGTCTCACACAATTGGAACAAGTCCCTTGAGTTTCTTGATGAATCCCAGATCGTTGCTCTTGACATATCCAAAGCTTTCGAGCAGGTCTGGCATGATTAGCTTCTTAACAAACTTCCTTCTTACGGTCTTCCACCTAAGCTTTGAGCGGTCAAGTTCTGCAGAACAAAGAGTTGTTTAATCTTGTCGGCGTTACTTTTGAGGATAATCTTAACTGGCACAAACACATTACTTTCATAGCCTCGGCAGCTTCAAAAAAGCTTGGATTTCTCTTTCGAGCCAGAAATTTTTTTTCTACCAATCTGTATACTCTGCATGTATCTCAAATTAAACCTTCTTTAGAATATTGTTCTCATGTCTGGGGAATGGCGTCCCCTACAACACTTAGCATTCTGGACTCCATTCAAAGAAGAGCCGTCTTATTAATGATCCCACGCTTACAGATAGGCTTCCTCTTCTTGCCCACCGTCGAGCTGTAGGGAATCTGTCGCTCTTCTATAGGTATTTTCACGGCTTCTGCTCAGAGGAGTTTGCCAGTGTAATTCCTTCTCTGGCCGCTTCCAACAGAGTAACACGTAGCTTTTATGCATCCTTTTACAGTTCAGTTGGAGAGGCCAAGAACTTCCCGCTTTCTTCGTTCCTTTATCCCTAGAGTGTCAAGACTATGGAACCTGCTGCCCGCAGAAGTTTTTCCTCCTCCCAATCTCCAAATATTTAAGTCCCGTGTGAACAAACGTCCTCTCACCACACTTAAGACACCCACGGTACGTTAGTACTTAGGCATCGGCCTCCGTGGACTGTCCAAAGAAAAAAAAAAAACCTGCTACCACGGAATGTTTGGACTACGACTATATAAACTATAAGAGGGACTAAAAATTTCATAATACTAAAAAGAGAGCCTTTCAAATTGGTTATAAAAAAAGTTACATAAACATTTTTGATAGAATAAATAATAAACTAGATATAAACACAAATATAATTTTAACAAAAAATTTCAGCCCCAAAATAGGAAAGAATTTTTCTTATTAATGTAACTTTTTAGTTTTTTTTAGTAATAAAGAATTTATTTTATTTATTTAAATATCAAATCACTTAAAATTTTTGGAAAAAAACTAAAAGTAAAAAAATATTAATTTTCAATTTATTTTCAGAGGTATACCTTGAAAAAATCCTGAAAATTTTTAAGGATTTTTAATTATAACTTAAAAAATATTGCATTTAGACAAAAAGATTTTAATATTTATATTAAAGGTCATGTAAAAATACGTAGTTATTGCCGTATAAAGTTTCTTGTATCTTTTATAGTTTTTAAGATATTGACGTTTTAAATAAAAAAAAAGTTAATATCTGAATTGCCTTTTCTCAATTATTTGATGTTTGACCCTTAATTTTGACTCCAAATTTATGTTCAGCGGAAAAAAATACTCCAAAAATCCTAGTCCAACACCCAGCACACACCACTGTTTTTTGTAAGCCTGTGTTATTAATAACGATGTGCTTTTACTAACAAGTTGTTTAACAAACAATCGTCATAGTCGCCTAAATTATGTTCTTAACGCTTAAAAGTGTAAATATTTGGCTGTCTTTGGTACGGTTATTTTCAAAAATACGTATCTCTTGCGTTAACAGAATTATTTTTTAAAAATTTTAAAAAACATCTTTCTGAGAACTTTAAGTTTTCATTTTGGGCCTGCTATTATGAAAGGGCCGGTAAACTGCCCAAAAAAAAAACTTAAGATTAAACTGAGGTTTAAATCCAGTGTTTTTTTACTATAAAATATTATATCTTAAAAAATTATCTTAAGGACGGAGCATATTAAAATTACAAAGATGGCCTGTTTTACATTTAAAAAAATATATACTTGGGCACACAAATATTAAGGCCTCTACTTACGAAGTAAAAATAGGAAGTTTTGTTTAAATCTTTGGTGGGATTATTAATAAACTTTGGTACTTGTTATTTCTTATATGGAAGTTTAACAAGAGACTTATAGAATATTTCATTAATGACATTATACTGGACTTTATATTTGGAAAGAGTATTGACATAAGAATAAAACTTAATTATAATCCCCTTACATATTTTTATTAGTTTTTGGATACTGAAAAAAATGGTAGTTTTATCACTTATTACTTATATGTAAAGTTCAAGGTATCATTGAGAAGGTATTTTAATTTGAAGTAAACTGGTAAAATTATATATAGGTTATTTCTTAAAAAAACAAGTATGTGTAAAAACTCAAAAAGCTTAACCGACAGAGGAGTACGCTACTGGAATCTACGTAAAAATCTACAGTATTTTTTTACTTTATGGACATGACGCCGATTTTCATGAATTTTTGCATACACGTTTTTTTCAAAATAAGCATTTTCTCAAAATTCCTCCTTCTTAAAACTAATTACCATCAAAAGGGAACATACACTGATTGGGCACTTATATATTAAACAAATACACTAAAATTTACAAAAGTTTATTGCCTATTTTTAGTAAAAAACACCTCAAATAAATCCAGTTTTTTATTTATTTACAACTTAATTATGAATTAGGCAACCAGTTATACATCATATATACTCTTACAACATACAGAAAAGTGAATTTATTTAAGGTGATTTTTACAAAAAAAGACAATAAATTATTGTAAATTTAAGTGTATTTTTTTAATATGTAAGTGTCTAATCAGTGTATGTTCCCATTTTTCGGTAATCAGTTACAAGAAGGAAGAATTTTGAAGGTATTCCACTGGAAGGCCCTATAACTTAAAAACCAGAGGTCGCCGAAAAAAACTGATTCAATATTGCAAAAATTCATGAAAATCGGCGTCATGTTTGTAAAGTAAAAATTACGAAATCTGCAAAATATTGCTTTTTAAAGTTTTTCTTTATCTCTAATAATAACCGATATACAGGATCCTCGTAAAATGGCCACAAATTTAAAAACCCTGTATCTCCAAAACGAATCGGGTAAGCGTTAAAATTTTAACACATTTAAATTTGTTTTAAAAGTCGGTCTCGAGAATTTATATACTTTACGGTTTTTTAATACCCTGTATACAACCAAAATTTTCCGCCCTGAACATATTATAGTTTAGTTTGGTGTAGCCTTCAGATTCTGTTGGAAAGAAAATATAAAAAAAAGTAATAAATAAACTTATTTTTATAAACTTATAACTATTAGGACAAACTGTTGGTTTTAATACTATTTACAAAAATTAAAAGGCTGATTTTACCATGTGCAGGAATCAGTTGCACCAATGATTTGGCCAACATGCTGTTGTAGAAAAAGTTAGCGTCGGAAGTGGACATTTTCACTAAAATTTGGAAGGAAGGCACTATAAAAGTTGTATGTTACTTAGTGACAGTGACGTTGTTGTGTAAAGGATTTAAGGTTATTATATCTACGTTTATGTCACCTTAATGTCACTGAAAAAATAAAAAAAATATTATTGTATTATTTTTCGAAGCATTATCCAAAATTTATGATTATGTCTAGTCCTATGATAGCTTTAAATGACATTTTTCACTATAACAATAAAATGGCAAGAGCTTTACAACAATTTTTACCACCTAATGGTAAGTAATATTTAATATATATTTGATTAGGTTTTGATGTACCTATCTTATTTAGCAAATAAATTATTTCTGGTACTGGATAATACCAACAGTATGCTTCCGTAAGTTGGAACCATATGAAAAACTTTTATATTATTAATTTTACGAAAAAAAAAAATTCTTTATATTAAGTTCTGCATGGTTTAAAACCTAAAATGCTACTATCAGATTTGATATTAAATTTGGTAATTGTCTCGAAAGTTGCCTACCCTCCCATTTTGACCAAATTTGGTATACGGATTTTTTTTTTGGGGCGCTGATTACGAATCTAAAAAAATATTTTTTCGGCAACGTTTCCTTTTCGAGATATTTATCATCAAAGTTGTAAATCAAACTAACCTAATTTATACTATTCCTCCTTCTTTTTGCACATAATTGTTAATTTTTGTACTAAATTGGCACACAATATTTCGAAAACACCTTTTAAAAACTTGTTTTAAATTTATTAAACACATTTTTTTTTCATTTAATTGCAAACCTTTAGTTTCACAGGTCGCAACGTGGTCGCAACCCAAGGGTAGTAAACGTAACAAGGAGTGCTCAATTTTTACTATTTGTCCGCAGATAAGGTTATGTTTGTGACGTCACCGTATTGCCCAGAGAGTAGATTTATTTTATTAATTTTTGTTAAATATTTAACTTTCAAAAACTAATTTGGATGTACACCCACTCTTCGATCCGTTTTGTATACCACTTGATAAAATTAAGACCTTATACTACTTGTAAACAAAACAATAGGGTAAAAGGATTACGTCACAAATATCAAATTGACATTTAAATCGGCGTCTATGGGCTTAAATGGGATCCAGCACTCCTTGTTAAGTTTACCACCCTTGGCCGCAACTATGTATACACTAGGATTTTTTAAACAAATATGGCTGCTGCCTTTAAACTTGAAAGTTCGCAATTTAATGAAAAAAAGGTGTAAAATAAATAAAAATACAAGGTTTTAAAAGGTGTTTATAAAATATTGTGTGCCACTTTAGTGTAAAAATTAAGAATTGTGTACAAAAAGAAGGGGGAATATAGTAAAAATGGAGTTATTTTGATTTTCAACTTTGATAATGAATATCTCGAAAAGGAAACGTTGCCAAACAATTTTTTTTTCAGATTCATAATCAGCGCCCCAAAAAACCCCCGTGTCAAAATCGGAGAGTAGGCAACTTTCGAGACAATTACCTTAAATTTTTCCAGGCGTACACGAGGTTTGTCAAAAAACATAAATTTTGCCCCAGAGTAAAGTACCTTTATTTTTGACAATATTGAATATTGTTATAAAAAAAAGTTGATCAGAACTAAAAACCACGTTTAAACAATGTGACTACAAATTAATTGTAAATTTTCTGAAAATAAGATATAGCAAAACACACTTGCAGGAACTTGCACATCTGCAAGGACAAAGACAGAAATACAACGGAGTACGACTAATTATTCTGACATCTAGCTTATCCCGAAGAAATGAAACAAAAATTAGCAGTAGGCTGTTTTATTGAAGGTCTACGAAATCCGGATATAACCCAGAAGTTAAGAATTGCCAGAAAAAAAACTGAAGCTCTTCTCTACGCACTTCATTTTGAAACAGCTGAGATGACATCCAGGACTCAGACAAGACTTCAAAGAAAACAAAAATTTGACCAGAGAGTAATAAAAGAGTTGCCAGAAATTGTACGTAGAAAGCAAACAGACAAAGACAACAGTATGACCTTCGGACAAAAAATCGGTACTTTGCTAAAAGAGTGGCAAAGAGAGGCATGTCAGAAAAAAGTGTACTAGATCGATTGCCCTTCATATAGTCTGGAAAACGTCCAGTAGCCAGCTTCAAAGAGCGAAAGCTGGCTAGGTGCTACCAAGCCCCATCAACAACCATAAATAGAGTCTCCCGGCCGAAAAACAATGGCTCCGGATTGATAGTACCTGGGAATAGGTGTGGTCGGGACTGTGAGATGGTACTAGATACTGGTTCTACACATACCATCGTAAGGCCGAACATAGTAGCCATTTTAACATTTTTCATCCTAAAAATAAGTACATTTAAGTTTTTTAAGAAAATTGACCATTTCTGTCGGAATGTCGAAAAAAGCCCTCTAGCGGCGACATGTAAAACCAACAAAACCTCAAATATTATAGCATTTCCAGTCCAAGAATAACTTTTTTTAACTAGCTAAAGTTTGTTAAAATCGGCTTAGCCGTTTCGAAGTTACAGGGTGTTTTTTACGGAAACTTTGAATACTTCCCACCACTTTATTTTTAGAGATACAGCAAAAAATGTCAAACAAAAAAGGTTCACATTATCCTCGACTTTAAAGATCAGGTTTTTTTATTGGGTTAATATAGCGGAATCCACAGAAACTTTACTTTTTTAGATTCAAGATTGAAGTTACGCCTCCTACCGGCCATTTCAAAAACTTGAAAATATTTTCCAGATCTTTCTTCTGTTCGTCTTAGTAATAATTTTTTTGTCGCAAGCCTCTACGATGGATAGTTTCTCAGTTGGCCATCCTGTAGTTCTTGTTGCATTTAACCTTAAACTAACTGTACAGTCTTTTGTATGTCTTCTATCTCTTCTTTAATAAATTTTAATTTAAGGAACATTTCCTTTTGCATTTTATTTTGACTTTGTTAAAATTCCCCTTTTAGGTACTCTTGAATCTTTACCATCTTTTTTTTTTTTTGGTTTGTTTTTCATTTCTTTTTGACTTTTTTTTAATGTCTTTTTGGTTTTTCTTGAAATTTTGTCTCGTTTTTGCTTTTTTTTGCTGATTTTGATTCCTTCTAGATTGGTCCTCATTTCTTTTTCTAAATGTTTATTTATGGATTCTTGCTTGGTCATTATTTCGTTTAGAACTTTTTTCATGGAATCTTGACTGTTTTTAAGTTCTTCTTAATTAATCTTTATTTTGTTCTTTAGATCTTTTCTTATAAATTCTTGTTTTCCCATCAATTGTTTCATTAGTCCCGCCTTGATAACTTTGTTATTAGCATTTTTTACGTCCTTAAAGATTAAAGAAGACAAAAAACGATTGATGATCTTGTTTTCAAGTATAACAGTAAAATAGTATTTTTTAAATACAAAACTTTCTATACCAATAAAAGGATCTTTAAAAGGGCATAAAATACCACATTTGATTTGTCTACCCTTAATGGCTTCGGAAATATGAGCATCCAAACGTAAAAAAAATGTTCTGATTTCCACTGTATATGCAAATGTGATAATATGTATATTGTTATTTATATTTCTTTATTTTTTTCTAATAGGAACAAGGTAGAAGATTCAGATTGGTAAATATATTAATATTGTAAAAAGTTGGAGCAATTAATTAAGTTTTAAAATTTTATTAAATTACCTGAGGTTCTTTCTTTTTCGACGACCATTGCGAAATATTCTAAAGGCTTTAGTTGATTTTGCATTTTTGTTACACCTTGTATTAAAAAAATCATTTAGATATTATTAGACTTTAATCTCTTTTGTCATGTTTCTTTAAAGGGAAAAGAACTTTTTGTAATTTAAGTTATTGTTTGTTTACCGTATTCAAAGTTACGCTCCACTAATACATAGTTATTTAGTGAAATAATTTGTATTAATAAAATAATTTTTGTAGAAAGAAAAATGATTCAGCTATGGTTCGACAAACTCTTGCACATGGATAAAAATATGGATCAAATGGTCATTCGCAGTGACTACATGTGGTTTATTCTGCTTATGTTACAAAACAGGAAAATTAAGGAACCGTTTACAAGACTACCGCCGGCACAAATACCACCACTTAAGAAATTCGTTGTAAGTTATTTAATTAAAATAACTTATAAGCAACACAGTTAAAACATTTAATTTTAAAAAATTACAAATTGTGTCCACTTTTTCTTAAATTTCAGTAAAAACAATTTTTGTTTTTTTATTACGTAATACTCGCCAGAGCAAAAAACGTTTTATTATCTTAACTAAAGTATACTTAAGACCATAATTTTAGATTTTTTAAGCTGATTGTTTACGGTTTGTGTTAAAAATAAAGTAACTTTAATCATTAGCCAGGCTGGATCTTTCTGTTGCAATTTCTAATTTTTCTCTTGCTAACCCAATATTGGTTGGAAATATCCTATGTAATTACTAGTAAACTAAATTATTTATACTTAATTAAAAATATAATTATTTGAGTAGATATTGCATATTTTTTGTTGTTAAATAAGGTAAATTTGCTTTTCCAATAAAACATTATTGCACTATGATAGTGTTGCTAACACAAACCATTTTTCCAAAATATTAAACTGATTTTTTTTTCATGAAATAAAAAAAAATATATTTATAAAAATTTTTAAGGTAGGGTGAAAGGAATAATCTAATAGACGTTTTTAAAAAATAAATTAGAGGTACGGGTATTAAAACTAAATTTCCAAATAATTTTGAGTCTTCGGATTAAATCAGAAGTTAAACATACTTTAATATTTAAAATAATATATTCTATTTTTTCTTAATTTTTGCAGATAAAGATATGTAAATTGTTCGGTCTCGTAGCATAAATCATTTCTTTTTTCATAAAAAAATTAAATTTTGTGCTTTTACTATATAACCGGTTTTAGACATAAATAAAATGCTTGCACACTTTTCCTTTATTTTTATTTAGCAAATTATGTAAACTTCTGGTTCCTAGCAAGTAAATTACTTTTTTTTTGGATATATTAGTAAAGATTAAAATTTAAATAAAAACTTTGTCCTTTTTATCTTTAATACTTTACCAAACATGGTTAGTTTTGGTTATCTTTAATACTTTACCAAACATGCTTGGCTAAAAGTTAAAAAAGGTTGATTTGCACTAGCTTTTTTTATTATGTTGAAAGCGACACTTTTTCGCGCGATTAATTACAATGCATAGAATTATTTTAAAAAAATATGATTAAAGCACTGTATGTCCGATGATAAAGATCAACTTTTGGTTTAACAAAAAGAGAGAAAAGCATATTTTTACCAATTAGACCCAAAATATCCAGAAATCACTTAAAAAGTTTAATCGACCATTAAGATTTGGCTGTAATTGCATAGAGTGGTTAAATAGCTATTTTTTTACGACAATATAATGCACAGCTCCCAAAAAAATGTTTTTTTTTTAATGACACTCCATAAGTATGATTAAGTAGTTTCATATAGACTTACACTAATGTGCACCATTGAGGTTATTTAAACCAAAAATGTTTAACTCTTATCTTATATCTAGGATGTGTTATTTAAAAACAAAAAAATATTGTAAGATGTTTAAACTTGGTAACGCTTTGAAGTCGTAGACTTAAGACTGAAGTTTGGCAAGCCTTTGATATGAAATTTGCTAATTTTATTATTTGTATCGCAGACACACCAAATAATTTATTTTTCAATGTTGTTCAGTTTTTAAATTTTTTTTCAGGTTATGGGTGTCCTAGAAGTAATAGGACACAGAGCAATAGCACATTCCTTAGGTCAAAATAATGCAATTTACGTAAAATAGCCTTATTTAAAAGTTAATATTAACTAAGATACAGGGTGTCAAACTTTTAATTTTGTTTTCGTTTTTTCGTAATAGTTCTTTCACTAAATGACGTAGCCCTACAAAATTGGGGATCTGGGGGTTGTTTAAGGCGAAAAATTCAAAGTTGTCCATACTTTTAATGTTGCTACTAGAGGGCGCCAGCTACTGCCTACCCCACTTGTGTTAGATGGCATAACTTTCTTTCAAGCTTAGTATATGGACCTATTTATTAAAAAAAAAGTTAGCATAATTCAATCTGCATTAAAAATGAATACCCCATTTAAGTCTCTAGAAGCAACTGTTTTCAAGATAAATGCACTTTAAAGGACCCCGCAATTTTCTTATGAAAAATGGGTTTTGGCCAATTATTGTTTTCAAACTTTGCATAGTGATAGTTCTTAACACGCTCTCCACGGGCACAAAACCCAGAAACCCCTCCAACCCTCCCAAAATCACCCTTAAATGTCCCCAAATCCCCAGTGACCTTTGAGGGTGATTTTGGGGGGGTTGGAGAAGTTTTCGGGTTTTGTGTCTGTAAAGACTGTTGATCAGCGTGCTAAGAACTATCACTATAGGAAGTTTGAAAACAATTGGCTGAAACGCATTTTCCATAAGAAAATTGCGGGGTCTAAAGTGCGTTTATCTCAAAAACAGTTACTTCTAGAGACTTAAATGAATTTTTAATGTAGAAGGATTCATAGTAACGTATTTTTAATTAACTAGTCACTATACTAGGCTTAAAAAAGTTATGCCATCTAAAACAAGTGGGGTAGGCCGAAGGCTGGCGCCCTCTAGTAGCAACATCAAAAGATAGACAAATTTGAATTTCTCACCTCAATCAACGTTAAAATCCTAAATTTTGTACCGCTACGTCATTTAGTTAAATAATTATTACGAAAAAATGAAAACAAATATAATTTTGACACCCAGTATCTTAGTTAATATTAACTTTGGAATAAGGCAAGTTTACGTAAATTGCATTATTTGAACTAAGGAATCAATAAGGCTTTTTTCTTATAAGGACCACTTCATTTTCTAGGGTATAGGGTAGTGCAAGATTATTTAAATGGCCCTTTTAAATATTTAGACAAACCTACAAAATATTTATAGAAATAAATTAAACAATAACGTTTCGGTAATGAGAGCCTTGTTTGCCTTAATATTAATAATTTCTTACTTTAAGTTCTCAAATTTAAAAAAACTAGATACGTTATAAGACTGCGATTTTAAATTCGAACTTTACTTTTTTTAATTGGTTAAGCTTAAAAGTTTTATTGGTACCTTCATAATTTTAAACTAATTATGTGTTATTTTTTAGCCCTTACGTGTTTATGAAGAAGTCCTAATATCTAATGAACCAAATATGATATACCTGGACAGAAAATCAAGTGACGATATTTTGAGTTATAAAGAAAAAAGAGGAAACGCCACATCATGTTCATCATTTAAATAATAAAAAATGATGTAATAATTACTTTTTTGTGTACAATTGTTAAACTTTGTCTGGTAGCTAGAATAATAAATTTTTGTTAGAATATGTATAATTTTAATGAATTATAATTACTAATTAGCGATTACATGCCACAAATCATATTTTACGTAAGTAAAATACCCTAAAAATAATATATAGGCTATTGACCTAGGGAAAAAGTAGGAAGTTAAAGGAAAAAAAATTATAGGAGCCATTTTATCATTGATTATAGTTTTTGGGTGCCTAGCACTGACCTTTATACGGACCGGCAAAGCGTATCAGATGCGCAGTTCAAAAGTTAGATTTTATGGGCAAAAAAATGTGTCTGCGCGCTGTGGTGTAGATTCTAAACAAGTGTTACTATTTTATTGACTTATTTTGTGTTTAGTGGTAGCATTTTTACATTTCTTTTGATTATAAAAAAATTATAAATTGGTGAACATTTGTGCAAGAGAGAAAAAATAGCGGTCTAGCGTTTCTCTCTCCCTCCAACTTGCTCATTATATATATATATATATATATATATATATATATATATATATATATATATATATATATATATATATATATATATATATATATATTATATATATATATATATATTAATAATATAAAAAAAAAAAAAAAAAAAAAAAAAAAAAAAAAATATATATATATTTTTTTCCGCTCTGGTGCTGATTGGTCGGTCTCTCCTCGTCGATTAATCGGCACGTTGAAGCCACGGAGAAAGGTTATACTATATTTTTTTTTCTCTCGCATGCTTATTCGCACTGCCAAACAGCAGACTGCCTCTAGTAAATATATGCTTATTTGTATAAATACATTTAAGATGTTTACCATATCTTATTATTACTATCAAAAACATAAGTCTCAGCAGGAAAAGAGTTAACGTTATTTGTACCAACATTTTTTTCTTCTGTTTATAACTTTGCCATATGCAAGTCCAGTCAAATAAACCCATAGGTGACAGTTTATTACACGATACCTTTACTGATTCCCAAGCAAAGCAGAACCCTTTAAATATACCAAAGGTCTTCAAACTTCGTTGTTTTTGAACTGACAAAAACCGTGTAGAGTCGACACTCACGCGTCTAATCGATTTTAAAACCATTTCATGGCAGTAAAAAGACTGGGTCCTAAAACCAACCCTATCTTTTATTAGCCCCTATTTTTTGCTATTTAAGTTTTGTTATATTAATTTTGTTCCCTTATTGTGAAACCAGTTGGGAAAGGCACTATTTTTCGTAACAGAGCAAAGCAAAATAATGTAAGTTATGAAAAAATAGTGCTTCCCAACGCGTTTTACAAAATATTTTTTCTAATTTTAAATGTTATATGATTTTTTTAATTTAAGTTTAAAATATAAAAAACTTTATCTTACTTTTTATCAGCAGTTGCGAAAATTTTACTTTTTGTAACTAGTTATAAAAACTAAGATATTTGACGTCTATGAGTTTTAAAAAGTGTCACTTTAAATGTCAATACTAAAAAAATATATATTTTATGAATATAAATTAATTAATGATTTATAGAAATTTCTAATCCGGCACTGTTCCTTTATTTCAAATACGCATGCTGGATAACCTTATTGTTTGTTATGGGCGCGCTAGCGTAAACTTTCCATAAATGCAACTAGTGATTACATATCTAGAGTTGGGTTATCTATGGTGCCTAGATATAAAAAAATACAAAGTGCTATTAAATTCAGGCTGAACGGCTAGAACTTTAGGCCATGCTTTTTTAGCAAAAATAGGTAGAAATCTTTTTTCTAGAGAATAACATTTTGTATCGGAATATCGTTAGATTTTTGTTCACAATTTCCTTCTAAATCAAGTTGCTTTAAAGAAAAGAAAGCCTACGTCAAAACCTTTAAAATGTGCTCAGTTAAAACTATTTTCATTAAAATTTGACAAATATGTTTTTTTAATTTTACAACTTTTGGTCAATTATCTTTTTTTTTAACGAATAATATTTTTATCTAATAAAAAGTTGTTTCATTACGTGTGTTATGTGTGTTAGTGTTTTTTTTCTCATAGTATCGTTATCAGTTGTTTAATATATCTCTTACCCGTAGAGACATCTTACAAGCAATACTGGTAATGCAAAATGGCTTCTGTAAATTTTGCGCTGGCTATTGATTTCAGTGGATATAGGAAAAAATATTTTTGTTCCTACTACATAACCTTGCTAGAGGGCACTTCAACTATCTTGACCAACAGAATTATAAAAATAGACCTATACAAAGCCGAATATATTTAATTTTTTATTTAAAGGTGAATTTTAAAATGTTTGCTAAAACTTACACATTTAATCAATTTTTAAAAGTATTAACGTGATAAAAAAAAACTATGAAAAATACATTTCATTTATCTAAATTACATTTTCAAAAGTTTCTACGCTATATCGGGAAAAAAATGTGTCTAATTATGAACACTGGCTAGACCGCAAGTACAAACTGCACTTTCCTAAAAAAAACTACTTTATATTTACACAGGGTAGCACCATCTCAATGGATTTCCACGGTATTGAAAAAACTGTAAAAAAGCAAATTTGTTTTTTTCTCGAGTTTGATTTTTGAAACAGAAGCAACGGTAAAAACAGATCGCGACTAACTGGATTTGTCTCGCAGATAGGTAGGTTTTTCAATTTTAAATAATTTCAGTACAACTGTTGTGTGCCACCGAATGCAGTATTCACCGATGACACAAATTATTATTAAATTTGGTTGCCACAATGGCTGTAGCACTTAGTTTTACAATTTTGTTTTATTATTTTCTATACGCCCTGTATTGATAAGAACTTAGGATAACGTTTTTTACAAACCTTTAACTGTTGACTTAAAATTAAGTTCTCTTCATTCATGTCGCTAATTTCAACTAGTTTCTAAAAAACGTCAATTTATTTGCGTTATTAATACCACAGTTCTGTCGAATTGGATATGAAGAAGAAAAATGTATTCCTGTCACCGAATGAAACCGTGCTGATATGGCAGGGAAAAAAGGCTGTATAATGTGATTTACGTGATAATAATGAATATTGATTTAATTATTTATTATTTTTATTTTGATAATGATTACAAAGTTTGCAGTATTAACTAACTATTTTTAAATTAAATTCCTTTTTGGTTTATTTAAATAATTTATTTAGTTTTTTTTATAATATTAACTGTCACTGAATATACTAAGATTTACTAGAGACTAACTTAACTGTATGGCTAACCTAAAGATACTGATGCTTGAAAAAATACTGCTAGATACTTATTTTTCTACAATGGGGGTTGTGTTGACCACTAACACAAGGGGCGGAGCCATTTTTAAGATTGGAAATTTCCTTTGTCCCTTTGTATGTAAATACTATTTGAAAAGATCAAGTGTTAAAATATTAATTTGGGGTGTTTACGATCGAAATATACAATAACCTATTTAGGGTTTTATAGTTCTAAAAGCTTTTTAATAGTAGGGTAATAGATTGTTAGTTTAAAGGAAACATTTATTATGCAAAGGATAAGTTTAAATTACTTTTACGTGTTTTTAGAAATATCTACCCTTTTATTAGGGTGTTAAAAGTCTTGGGAAATGTAAATAATGATTATAGAATATTTGGGGTTCTTTGACAATAATGATAATTCTGAATAATGAAAGTAACTAATAAAAATGTGTTATCGTGATACGTAAAAACTATAAAAAACATTAATTATTATAAAAGGAAATTCCGTCTTATAATGTATTATCACATTTATAATAGAATATTATATTTGATCTTGGTTGGATCACAACACAACTCTGTATGGGTGTTAAGATATAACACAAAGTTTTTTACAAGGAGTGCAACATTAGAATATTATTTTCAGGTTCTTGATGCCATAGGTCATAAATTCATTTTTTTTTCTCAAATAACCAATTTTCTTAAAAATAAATATAAAGTGTGTAGTGAAAATAAAAAGATAATTTTATTTTAAAGCCAGGACCGTCCCTATAAAGAATTTTTAAAAATTTACTTATACTTAACATTAACGTAGTATACTCAACGGTAAAACACTAATAAAATTGCAAATAAAATGAGGCGCAAATTGCTTTTTTTTTGACGACATGAAGGACAATATTTTAAAAAATAATTTAAAAAAATAATATCTTATAAAACGAAGCTAATATCAAAAATATAAGAAACTTATGTTTTTTTTAATGAACTACTAAACAACACAATATATTTTAAAAACAAAAAATTATTTCTGTAGATCGTCGCTTTTGACAAAGTTTTGGTAAAAAAGAGAACTATCCTTTTACACCATGTAGAATAAAAACAGGAAAAACTTTAAAAAACTAGAACAACTTTTTTCCCTCAGGAGAGTTTTCTAACAAAACATAAAAAACTGCGTTTTGTTTTTTTTTTATTTTTTGAATGGTAATAACGATTTAAAATTTACAAAAAAAATCACAGTTGCATTTGAAGGAGCTGCAGTTTGGTTGTTTTGGATATCTTTTCCCAAGCGTTCTCCTTATTATCAAGATAGACCTTGTCTCTTTTATGATACATTATGCTCATCCACACATTTCATTAAAAGCTCAAGACAAGATAATAGGCTTTCGAAACAATCGGCATATTTTGCCCTATCCAGTCGGTAGGGTCGAACCAAGCGCAATGCCTTAATGTGCGGCGCCTCATTTAATTAGGCACTTATTAAAAAAAATTTCGATAGTGCCGACGGGGCCCTGACGGTCGATACCGATTCAATTGGCACCCTGCCTTATTTTAACGGTGGATGTTTCTGGAAGTTTAGCATATATCTTTAACTTATTATAAGTAGTCTTATTCTGAGAAACTCGCAAAAAAATTTACCCATCTGTGGCCTGCGGCCTCCTCTAGTATAGTCTTAACGGCCTGCGTGCGGTGCTCGCGCTGCACAGCTTCTGGGAATGGCCAAGCAATTTATAGGCTATCCCATTTTAAAAAAGGCAACCTTAGGCTATATCTTTAAAATCTTAACGACGAAAAAAAAATGAGCACGCCATTGGATTCTAAGTAAAATTTTACATAAATATGCCAGTCACTATTTTTTCTATCTTTACGAATAACCGAGTTACAGAGCTGTACTGAAATCGTCAAAATTAAAAAAAAACGCCCTGGATCTTCGAGACGAATCAAGTTAGCCAAGATTTGTTTTCATTAGTTGTGCGCAGCTCAAAATTTAGGACGTGCTATTAGATTTTTTCCATCTCTTGTAGTTTTCCCAATACTGTAGAAATCCATTGAAAAGTCGCCAGCGCCTGCCTGTACATACAACGCCCTTATTATGGGACGGTCATTCGAAAGGTGGCGATTTTACAAGATGAATATAGTCAAGTTAATTAAACAAAGATATTCTACTGCCGATTACTGTCATCTTATCTAATAAAGAAATATTATTTAAAAATATATAGGTACTTTGTTAAATTTTTTTATTGCTTTTAATAATAATAGATAAAGTATCCTAATATATTATGTTTAACAGTTAAAAAAAAACATTTTAGGGACTGCAAATATCTTTTTGTTTTCTTTTAGTTTATAGAATTGTAAAAAGTTAGGATTATTTAATTTTGTTTTCCTTAGTTTTTACCTATTCCGACGACCATAGCGAAAAATCCTGTTTCTAGATATTCTGTTTTGCATTTTTGTTACATCCTGTGTTATTTAGCTAATCCTAGACTATACTACAATCCCTTTTACCATTTTATTAAAAAGGTGACGTAAATCTTCACATATTTATTATTATTATAACTAAAACTCTATACTGTTAATTTAGACAGCGACGAGTAGATTAATAGTTACCATACATACGTTCTACGGTTACTTGGTAATAAAAAGGTAAAATGCAATTTTTCCTCTTCTTATACCAGATATTTTGCAACAATATAACATAGCCCCACAAAATAAAAAAAAGTTAAAGGTCGAAAGACTTGACTATGGTATCTTTATGTTTTTGGGGTCGCTGAATCCGAATCCGGTGCCAGTTTAAATCCATCAGGTGAGGGTCCTGAGCATCAGTGTATACTTATGCTTTTGAGGTCGCTGAAGACAAATCCGTGGTCACTTTGACCCCATCGAATTGGGTTGTGATTGGATACTTGCAATGCCCTTGGCCCTGACCTGACCAACTTGCAAAGACAATTTCTTTTTTAATTAGTAACTTTTATTTTAAAAAGCTACTTAGATTTCTGTTTATCACAAAATAATATACACAATAAAGTCCTAGTGACACTACTTCCTTAAGTTTTTACCAATTTTTAGCTTTTTCCTTTAGTTTTTAAAATGACATCAATTAATAATAAGATTTTTTATTTAAAAACCGACATAAATGTCTAATTAAAATTAAAACAAATTAGTTGCATGTATTCATCATTATTTTCAAAAATTAACTCATTATCCATAAAAGATAAAACAAAACCATGATGAAATCGAGTAATTTAGGATAAACTGTCTTCATACAATTTATATGATATTTTGTTTTCCAAAATTGAAAAATTGACATAATTTTATTCACTTTACCACTACTTTTATTAATTACACAGCCACACAAAAGAAAAAAAAGTTAAAAATCCGAAAGACTTGACCATGGTATCTTTACGTTTTCGGGTTCAGTTTGACCCCATCTGGTCAGGGTCAAGGGCATTTTAAGGTAAAATCTGCAAAATTAATCGCAACAAAATTTAAACAGTGTATACTAATGTTTTTAAGGTCGCTGAATACGAATCCGTGTTTAGTTTTATTCCATCATATTCGTTTGCGATTTGACTTTGAAATGCCCTACAAAAAAAATTAAAGGTCTAAAAGACTTGAGCATGGTATAGTTTGTCCAAGCTAACATTTTTGTGTTGGCTTACATGTTCAAAAACAAAAATTACTAGACTCCACGTCAAAATCAGCTGATTGGCGTAAATCACCCAGTAATGGATTAAAGGCGTTTCAATTTTTGTATTAAATTTTTTTGTGTTTGGGTGTGTTATTTCGTGTTTTAAAGTAATTAGTGACATTAGAGATTACTCTGCAGTGTTTTATTTTTTTTTGTGTGGATTATTTGACATTTTTTATATTTCATAATTTATTTTATTTTGGGCTTAGTTTTTATTTTTATTGGTTTTAAGAAAAAACCACTAGAATAGATATTTTTTAGTGTATAAATCACAATGATTACTGTATTTCCAGTTTGGAAAAGCTTGGAAACCCACTTCAGAGCTGTGATGAGTCGGAGGTAAGAAAATATAACCTAATAAATATTTTTTGAAAAATGATGCTATCAGAATAGTGATCTTGCAAAAGGTAAAATAACTCGTTTTAAGAGTATCATAATCTAAAAATACATGCTCATATGTGCCAAATATTTTAAGATTTAAATATATTTATGAATGTATTTTTAGGATCGCATGGTGGCAGTTGCTGACAATATTAGAAGCAAAATATGAAATTTATAGGTAACTTAGGCTTAATGGAAAAACCAAATGTGCAACGCATGAGAAGGAAATTTTCAAAAGGTATTATGGAAAATGAAGATTTAGGAGAAAATAAAAATCTTTGGGTGTTTCTCGATGAAACCTGGATCTTCTCGAACAGCTCTTTCCGCAGATCTTGGAAGGATGACGATGTATATTTTAATGGAAAGGTAAAACATTCTAATGACTAATTAAACGCTAGAAAAAAAATGTTCTTTCCTACACTTAAGGAAAAATTGAAGGGCCCATTTTTCTTAAATCACTCTAATAAAGTTTTGTTTTGCCTTATAAATTATCATAGTTTTACAAAAAACTTCCTCTTGCACACCAACAAGCTGTAGAAGACCTGTTTCTCTTTAGGAATATTTTTACAGATTCTGCTCCGAAGCATTAGCTGTCATAATTCCTTCTTTTGTATATCCCAATTAGAGCAAATTAAAAGTCTACTCAGATGCATCCCTTTATTGTCCACTTCATATTTCCCACTTTTTCCGCACCTTCATCTCTAGAGTTTCGAGACTACGAAATCATATCAGTAATTTACATCTGACTTCACTCTAGATACTCGTAGTATGTGAACACTTAGGCTTCAAGCATAAGGGGTAAAAATAAATATATGACAGATTCGGTAGATACCTCAGTTAGGGTCTCTTTCATACATAGGTCATATGATTAAACCTGTAGCTCTTAGACAACATTAAACTGCAGAACACACTTGCTGCATTCTTATGAAACATTAAAGTATGTTTAATTAAAAAACTAATGAAATACTTATATTTTCCTTAGATACATAATTCTACATGCTGCTTCAGAAAAAGGATTTGTTAATGGTGCCAGTAGAAGTTTTAAATCGAAAACAAAAACAGGAGATTACCATGACGAGATGAAAGCTGAAAATTTTGAGAAGTGGGTTAGAGATGATCTACTACCTAATTTGAAAAGGCCTTTATTAGTCATTTTAGGTAATGCCAGCTACCATAGTAGGTTGTTAGAAAACTGGCCATATAGTGGCGGGAAGAAAGAAAATATGGTTAAATGGTTAAAAAACCGAAATATTCCTTTTGCAAAATCGGCGACAAAATAGATTTTGTGGTGCTTGATTCAGCGCCTACCAAAGTCTCCCAAATCTTGTGTCGTCGATGCTCTTATTCAGGAGGGTGGTCATTAAGTGCTGCGCTTGCATCTATATAATTGGGAATTCAATGCTATTGAAATGGTATATATTTAAAAATAATAAGACATTCCCTATTTTATGGGACCCACATTATTAGTATATTAATAAGGTAAATGGTAATAAAAATCATTTACAAGTTATCTTCTTTTTACTTTTTAGCTTTTCTTTATTAAACTACCTTACTGCTTTTAATAAAAAAATAAATATTAAATGACTATTTCATTAAAACACATTACATCAATGGCCACAGTAGTTGCCAAAATGCTTGAACTCACAAGCATCCATTTACAGTCCAGCTGCTAAAACGCCAAACCTACCACTTTGTCTGCTCTCTTATCTTAAAAGTGTCCAGACTAGTATCTGCTGCGTGCAGATTGCATACATTTTTCTTTTGTAATTTTAATGATACTCTGAATAAATAAATGATTATTACTGTTTTGTTTTATTTATTTTATAATTTAATATAGGAAGCAGCGAATGAAATTATATCAGATGAAATAAATCGACTTATCTTAAGGCATCTTTAAAAAATTGTAAATTTGCATAATAAGGGATATCAAACCATCCTCTATAGTGAGATATTTGATCAGGATATTTCAATTCAACTGTAAAGAGTTTGCCTGCAAATATAACAAAACATAACAGGTCTGTTTGATATTCAGAAATAGTGTACACTATTTTACATTTTTTTTAAGTACCTAAGCGCTCTAATTGAAGGTGTATTTAAGGGCTAAGTGTGTACAAAAAGTGTAAACTATTTCTAAATAACAAGCACTTAATAAATAACTATTAATCTGCACTAGATAGGCGAAAATGATAATTTTTAATAAAATATTATGGCCAAACATCAAGCTTTCACAATTTATGCAAATATATGAACAGCAAGAAAAAAATACTGATGAATTTAGTTATTGTAATCTAACAACAATTTTTTAAAGATATTAAAATTTTGTAACTCCCTTCCCTCAGTACGGTCCTGACTAAAATTCTTATATCAGCCAACTTAAATCTGAAAAACAAAAATTACTAATATGTAGGGATATTCGCATTGCCAACCTAAAAATGTTAGCTTGGACAAACTATATCTTTATGTTCAGTTTGAACCCATCAGGTCTAGGCCAAGGGCATTGAAAGCATCCAATCACAACCCAATTCGATGGGGTTAAACTGACCACGGATTCGTATTTAGTAATAATATTAGATATTAAATATCTATTTTTATAAATTTTGTGTTTTCTGATAGGGCCCACTGTAAACTCTCTTACTATAATTAGGGTATAGGTGTTATCTATTGATATTAACCAGATAATTAAACTGATAATGACAGACTTTTAACAGCAATCTAAAGAAATGTTTATTTAATTATTGGTTTGTCTACTAGGTATGAAATTTTATAATGTTTAAAAATAAATTAATATTTAATTTTGCTCAAATTCCTAAAATTCTGGGATTTATATTTTCAACACATTTTATTTTGTAGTAATAAGAAAAAAGATAAGTTATATACATATATAAAATATATGTATTTAAAATCATTGTTATTAAACCGTAACAAGAATAAACCAACTTTGTACTTATAATGTTAAGATTTTACGTTTTAAACATAACTAAATAGATAACATTATCACAGTTTATACCGTACAACGAATCAGTTATTTAACTCTCCACCTGTTTTGAAGCCATAAAATTCAACCAATAGGAACACTTTCCTCATATTCTGGGCATGCTCAACCTGCCAATTGATATGAGAACGATTTCTTTTTTATAATAAAAATCCGGTCTAGTTTTATCTTTTTCTGTTACGACAGTTTAACCACAACAGAGAGAGATGAACAGATGCCGCACCTGATTGAATCAGAAAGTGAACGCACCAGTCAGGGCTGGTCTATCGGTTTTTTTTATTTATTTTTGATCATCAGGTCAGCTGGTGTATTAAATTGTTTAGAGGTTGGAAAGCGTTGTTTATTTTCGGTGATTTCAAGTGATTTGTTTAAGTGTGTTGGATTTTTGACAATTAATTTGTAAAGGTGACTAGTGTTTTCAGGTTTCATTTTTAAAAACCATGGTTGTGCGTTGTTTTGTCTGCAAAAGTTACATGAAAGACAATCCAGCTTTAGAATACTAATATTCTTCAGCATTTATAGGCCTATTATTTATAAGTGTAGTAATATAACCATACATTTAAATTTAAACAAGAATAGAGTGGCAAGGAAATAGATATGTCATATTTATAAAGTATTTTTTTCGAAAACTAGATCCTGAATTAGTATTCAGTCTGTCAAAAACAGACGGTTGTTACCCTTGTAGTAATTTCTATCCAGTGGTTCTAAGAAATGTGAGGTATTCATTTTATTATACTGAGGTGGTTATTTAAATAATTTAACTGCTTCCTTGAAACTTCGGGTTACTTTGAAACTCTGTAAGGTAAAATTTTGTTTCCTCTATGTCTTGGGTGTACGTAGGCCTAAGAATTATATTTTATGACTTTAGTTTTTGATTTAGCTATTTACTGGATGGTGATTCTTCTATATGTGTGATAATAGGCTTCTTTCACATTTTTAAATCTTATACTGTACTGTAATGTTCATTCTCGGCTTGCTTCGGTTTGCTCGGTCAAAAAATTTTTTATTTTCCCGGCACGTAAAAGTGGCCTATTATTTAAATTTCGTATGACTAATAAAACTGTACTCGAAATTTTTTTCTTGGTCACTTGACCATATTATATATTTTTGTTAAATATACTTACACATCAAATTTTTAACATGACTTTCATTTATTGAAATGGCTACCTAAAAGAATAATAAATCAATTATGTAAATTCGTCCTATGTTCTTCAACATCAACATTTATTTCTCTTGAGGTAGCCCAACCTTTAATGGTTTTATAATGAGCGGTTTTTAATTAAAAATTCCAAACACATCATTTTATGCAATTTTTTCCACCTATTTAAACCTACCTGCCTACCAGCTACCAAATTATGTGTAAATAAGTGATCATTCTCAATTACGTTTCCTAGGGTTCTTTTTTTACCAATTCCACTCAAGTTGCTGCATATCATTTAATTAACTAATTTGATTAAATTAATTCCAGTCCGGCCCTGTCGAGCTTCAGCTTGCGATTTAATCACAACATTTTTAACAAGGAGGCGTGCCGAAAATATGAGAAAGAAGGAAAAAGTCAAATTTGGCTTCATCCAAATAAACAGAGTTAAATAACTGATTCGTTATACGGTATAAACTGTGACATTATCATTACCTACTTGCGTTCGTTGTTAAATGCTTATCAAATGTTATTTTTCTTAACAGTACAATAAATAAAAATCTGAACTCTATTTATCATTACCTTTAATCATCCAAAACCTACATACTCTTTTAGCTCGAAAACTTTAATAACCACCTTCTTTTTTCAGGGTACAAAAATTCTTTTTCCCTTTCGTTTCTATGGTGGTATATGTGCTTACGTTCCTGACTATCCAGTCTATGCTAGAGACTTTAATCTAAGTATCCTTTGGTTTAAATTTACCCCACTTATTGTATTGCCATCTGACAATTCCGATTTTGAGTTCCTTGACTTTATTACAACAAAACTTTATTATACCATATCCCAGTTTTCCTTAGCATCGCTTTTACTATTTAAATTAAAATCATAATAGGGATTAGTTAGGATTTACAAAAACTGACCATTAAAGTATCTGTATTGGCAGATAGTATCATATATACTTTATGTCCCTTTTATAAAGGATAAAAACATTGCGTTGGCTTTAAAGCCTACAATTTTTTTAAATATATTGTAAAAATTTTTGCTAGAGACTTTAATCTAAGTATCCTTTGGTTTAAATTTACCCCACTTATTGTATTGCCATCTGACAATTCCGATTTTGAGTTCCTTGACTTTATTACAACAAAACTTTATTATACCATATCCCAGTTTTCCTTAGCATCGCTTTTACTATTTAAATTAAAATCATAATAGGGATTAGTTAGGATTTACAAAAACTGACCATTAAAGTAGAGTAGACAAAATCTTTGCACTAAGTAAACTTGCTCACCAATCTTATCATGGAAACCACCTGCTTATCTCGAGTTTCCAATCATTATTTAAATCCACTTAATCTTTTTTTAAACTATACCAAATTTAAGTAACTACTTTTCGTGGTCACTTAAATAGTGTGTTTTGCATATTTAAAGGTCACAAAATGCACGTCGCAACGCACCATCTGATATGACTCAATGAAATGATCCAAGTGGTGTAGCCTTGGGATTATTTCTGAATTTTCTATATTTTTTTTGAATAATTGAAATATATAATAAATAACCAAATCTTGATAGAGTAAGTAGTACTTCTCAAAATTCAAGCCCATTTAACATCCTAGTCCTGATGATCGACAAACTAGCATCGAAGCAAAAAACCAACAGAAATAAACTCTAAGAGGTCACAGATGATTTAAACAATCATACAAAGACAAAATTAAAGTCCTTATTTGCTTAAATAGACGATATTTTTTTGCTCTTTTGTCAAAAAGATCAGTCCATATGTAAGTTTTTTCAATCTCAAAACTTGACAGGGGTATTTTTCTGGGAAGCTGTAATTTTTTATTTTATTTTAAGACGCTTGAATAATAACCTTACCCTTACCAGAAATTTTTCCTTTACTGCTCACTATCATACAGTAGAAACTTCTTTCTTTTTCATAGTTTTGTTTTACGGTTACTGTTTTAAAGAAATAACCGATATGTTGCCTTCCTGGGTAATTCCTTTTAGAACAGCATAAAGAGGCGATTTCATGCATTCCTTTAAAGTTCATTTGGAGGGGTTCCAAACTTTGTTAGTTCCTTCTTACTAAGCAAAAAATCATCAAAATTACGTAACATTTATGTTTTCTTGTTCCTTTGTTACGTTAATCATTTTGAAACAATAACAGCGCCTTGAACCTAATAGTTTCGTTATATTTCCTTCAACTTAACAAAATCGTAGTTACGTTAAAAAAACAACGTTTTGGTTTACACGGCCTCGTATTTTGTATTGGTTAGGCCTAACACATATTTTGAAACATCTACGTCATATAACTTACGTTATAAAAAGGTTTTTCTAAGGATTTAAATAGGCGGTTCTGTTAAGTTGACTATGGACAAACTAGTATTTTGTAATATTTCCGTTATTTCGATAACATTAAAAGATCTTTTGGATCCCTAATGTGTGGGGTACGGTAATAATACAGAATGTTTAATTAAGTATGGTTGTAAATCGCATTTTGTTAACCATTTAATGTACAGCAACATATGGATGGTACAGCTTTAAAATAAAAATAAGTATAATGAAGATGGCTTTGAATGTCGCTACACGTATTAAGTTAGCCACTTTATCACTTTTTTGATATTAAAGTAATTGATCACGGATTTGATTAAAATTACTAAACGATTTTTTACGCCTTTCCTCATATACTATTTTCTGTTAAACATCTAGAGTGGGCGAAAATTTACTTATTCGCAAAAATGCACTAACAAAGCGTTTTCTAAAACTAAAACTGTAAAGTACCCTATCGATTATTAAAACCTTGAGAAATTAATTAACAATATTAAACAATTGTTTACCCTAAAGTTTTAGCATTTTTAGGTATAAAAGTAAATGTTGCATCCACTCTACTATTAAAGATGCCTCTAAAAAAATATGGATGTAAAAAATGTTGTGACAAATCGCCTGTTATTTTTGATAATCATTTTTTGGTCCCCCCCGAAATAGTACAATAGTTTCCAAGATAAAACCAGTGGCGAGTAACTATCCCTAATAAAAAAAAACTAATATGAACTATAGGAAAAAATTAATTCATAAAAATATTTGATGTCTACAACTCTCCATTCATATTTCCCAAATTTTTGTACAGACTATTTAATATGGAAAGCTTGTTTTCTAAATTCACACAAAGTGTAACAGTTCATAGATAAAATTGATAATGTAATAATGTTTACCTTTCTTAATTTACTTTATTAAAAGTCCTAAATATTTTGTGATGTGTAAATATGAGTAATATTTAAAAAAACAATAAAAAATTTTAAAGTTAGGTATAAAAATTGCCCACATAATTTATAAATGTTTATTAAAAATCAACTGAAAATAGGTACATGTATTTTCAATATCCATATTCTGTTCTATTTTTTCCTCCTAGTTGCACCTGGAAAAAGAAAACTTTGTAAAATATTTTCCCCAAAACTTTTGGTTACTGACATAATTGCTTCATTAATTAAAAAGATAATTTTATATCACAAGTTTGGCAAAAAAAAAACTGTATTTGCAGATAGTATCATATATACTTTATGTCCCTTTTATAAAGGATAAAAACATTGCGTTGGCTTTAAAGCCTACAATTTTTTTAAATATATTGTAAAAATTTTTCTCATATAGCTACTCGATTATGGTAGAGAAAACTACTGATAAACCACCCAATTAAAAAAAAAACATTTAGACACTTTGTACTATATAATTATTTTGCTTCTATTTAGTAAACCATCAAATTAAAAATTCAATTTATCCCTTAAGAAAACTTTTTTTTTTTACTTTTTTTCCCCCTTTTTTTTTTTTTCCCCCAATTTTTTTAATTTAAAAATTTTTTAAAATTTTTTAAAATTTTTTTAAAAAAAAAAAAAAAAAAAGGGCCCCCTTGGGGAAATTTTCCCCCCCAAAATTTAAAAAAAAATTTTTTTTTTAACCCCCTTTTTTTCGGGGTTTTTAAAAGGGGGGCCCCCCCTTTTTAATTTTTTTTTTTTTTGAAACCCCCCAAAAAATTTTTTAAAAAACTTTTTAAAAGGTTTTAAAAAAATTTTTATTTTTAATTTTTTATTTTTTTTTGGTTTTTTTTTCGAAAATTTTTAGTTTTTGGTTTTGTTTTCTAAACTTTTTTTCCCCAAAAAAAAATTTTTTTTTTTGGGGGAAAAAAAACCCCAAAAAAACCCCCCGGGAAAAAAAAAGGGTTTTTCAAAAAATTTTAAAAAATTTTTTTAAAAAAAAAAAAAACCCTTTTTAAATTTTTTTATTTTTGGTTTTTTTTTATTTCAAATTTTTTTAAAAAAAATTTTTTTGAATTTAAAATTTTTTCCCCAAAAATTTAAAAACAAAAAATTTTTTTGGAAAAAGGGGTTTAAACCTTTTTTTTTCCCCTTTTTTTTTTTGAAAATTTCCCCGGTTTTTGGGGGGTTTTTGGGGGACCCCCAAAAGGGGGCCCCCCCTTCCAAAATTTTCCCCCCTTTTTTTTTCCATTCTCAAAAAAAATTTTTGGGGGTCCAATTTTTTTGGGGGTTTGGGCCCCCCCCATGAAAAAACCCCTTTTATTTTGTTTTAAACCAAAAAAACTTCCCCGGGGGTTTTGGGGGGGGTTCCTTCCCCCCAAAGGGGGGGTTTTGGCCTTTTGATTTTAAATTTTTTGTGTTTTGATTTGTTTTACCCATTTTTTCCCAAAAGAAAAAGTACAGGAAAAAACCCCCAAAAAATTTTTTTTTAAATTTTAAAACTTTTTCTTTTAAAACTTTTTGTTTTTCTTGTTGTGGAAAAAACATTGTACATTACATGAACAAAAAAAAAGTGTTCGGCAGGTCTCGCCAAGCTTACAGGAGTCGTCTACGGCTCGTCCTACAAACCGCTTGACTCAACCTGCAAAAACACTACTTTGTAAGGTACATATGTAAGGTATAAAGAAACCAAATTTTAATCTATACTTTCTTTAATTTATTTGTATCTAGGGAATGGGAGGTACCTACCTCACCAAAATAAATCCGGACTTACTACATGGCAACATTTTAACGTTAATATAAAAGTACATAAAAATTACGTCAGTAAGATGTTTGTTCTATACCGTATTAAAAATATTTACAAGAACGAAAATTATCAGTAACAATTCAAGGAAACGAAATAAACATGATAAAATAACGTTTGAAATTAAACGTTATCACAGTTACTTTTAAATAACGTTACAAAACGTGCTCAAGATGTTCTTTGCTTAGTGGGTTTTGTGTTAAAGTGTCTAGACTTTACAACTTTTTTTTTATTATTTACTATATTTCATCACAGTTTTGAGAATGCAAAATAAGATAATGTAAAAAAACAATGGTTATAAAACTAGGTTAAGGTAATATCCTTAAGACAAAGCTTAATTTCAGTTACCAAAATTTTGCAATAATAAGGATTGCCGCAAATGGTTACCAATCAACAGCAAGAACCATAGGAAAAAAAAGTTTGGCCCTGGAGCGACAATAAAGCTGCATGGGCTAGGTTAAAAAACCGCACTGACGCGATTGTCAATGGATTACAGATGACCTTAAGTTTTGCAACAATCTTTTATAGTAAAAATACAAATGTAAACCGTACAAATCCAAAATAATCTTTCTTTTACATATACACACTCCCTCAAATTTTGCGCTTGTCATTCTTCAAAAAAACTGGTGCCGCACGACCTCCTATCTCTCGTAGGGCATAGACTGCACTGCAAAAAGTGCCTCTCCGACTTATTAATTAGTGGATTTCAAAAAACCTGCCCTACATTTACCAATGGTTTTTAAAATTTACCCTAGTGCAGAATTTTTTTCCGAACGGTTTTTGCTACAAATTTGGAGTTAAAATTGGTTAGATAAATATTTCGATCTTAATGAATTTTGTAAATCATGTACTTAAGAAGTTTTAAGTAAATTATAAATTAAATAAAAACACTTTACTATTAGATATTATTCGTACATCCTTAATATAGTCTAATTGGTGTTTAATTGTTCAGAAATGTCTTTAAATCCCTAATTTATTGTTAGGTGTTTTTAAAGGGTACTGTATTTTTGACATGCTTCATAAATTTATTAAATTTATAGTTTTTACATTTATTATGTTTCTTACATGTCATAATCATAGAGGTCATGTCATTTTTGACAGACGACACATTTTAGGTCAGTATTAAATTTAATTTTTATCGTGTGATATTATGTGGCAGATTTAAATTTTTATTAGGAATATTATTTTTTGGTATATTTGCAATTCTTAGACAATGACTAATAAGATTATTTTTGACAGGTATAATGTTTTTGACAATAGTTATATTTTTGACTTATGATATATCCAAATAAAAAAATAATATTAAAAAAGTTATGCGTTTGATAGACATTTTTTATTTAGGACATTTTCCTAAAAATTAATTACCCTCCTTATTTATTTGTATTATCAAACGATATAGGCAAAAAATATATTTTCGAATGGTATTAAAAAAATACTACAATACAAATTTGTATTTTATTGTCTGCAGCACTAGAACAAGTAGTGGATTCATTATAACATAACTTTAATTTAATTTTTAGGTGAACAATTACACAGCCCCACAAAATAAAAAAAACTTAAACCTCTGAAGGACTTGACACTTGATTTTTATGTTTTTGGGGCCGCTAAATCCGAATCCGGGGTCAGTTTTACTCCATAAAATTTGGTTGCCATTTGACCTTAAAATGCCCTTGACTCTAAACTGGGGAGGTTAAACTGACCCCGGATTCGGATTTAGCGACCACAAAATCATAAAAATATCATGTTCTAGTCTTTAAAACCTTTAATTTATATGTAAGGCATTTCAGGGTCAAATCACAACAAAATTTAATGGGATCAAACTGACCATAACTTCGTATTCAGCGACCTCAAAAACATAAGTATACACTGTTCCAATTTGGTTGCGATTAATTCTGCAGATTTGACCTTGAAAAACCCTTGACCCTGACCCGATAGGGTCAAACTGACCCCGGATTCGGATTCAGCGACCCCCAAAACATAAAGATACCCTGGTCAAGACCTTCGGACCATCAATTTTTTTTCTTTTGTGGGTCTGTGTTATGTTTTAAAATGCCTATGTTTTATTATTCTACGTTTTTATCAAAGAATTAAATAAACGGGTCTTAGCTGTCAGCATATCAATCTTTCATGAAAATTCTAAGCCTTAAAAATGTTTATCTTTATTAAATGGTATGTACCCGTACAAAAACTGATTTAAGGCATTCTTGGTACTTTTTTTTAAGAAACTCAGTGCAAGTGTGGCCATTCTAGGAGTAAGTAGTATATTATTTGTATGTATATATTTTTAACTCTGTATCTAAAATTGTAAGAAATTATAATTAAGCCTATTAACTAATACGCACATAAAAAGCCCGCATAACTGTACCTATATTTCTATGTATTTTTTTTCAACTCTAGCTGGAAACACTCTATATAAGGTTTTCTAAGATAATTTAAAAAAATAATTTATTAAAATTCTTTACCATACCTTATGTATGTGTAAATTATTTGTAAAGATAATTCAAAGCTAAGTTCTGACAAAAAGCTTTTTGGGTATGGGTATTTTTTTAAATATTAATTTTAACAATACGCTTTGTTTAAACTATAGTCTGATTTTGATTAAGTTTACCACTGAGAACTCTAAATAAATTAGCTATTGAATAAAAAAAGACAAAAATAACCAACTTAGAAACGTAACTTTTTTTTTAATACTAACCACTATTTTCTTAAACTTTATTGAAAACCAACAATTCAGCTTTATAAGGGTAATTAAATAAAGTGCAAATAAAACAACTAAAAAAATAAACATTCCTGTTTATAACTGATTTTAAATTAAACAAATTAAAATTAAGCTGGATTTATTGCTCAACCGACGGTCTGCGCTGACGTCGAGCAAACATATCTATATCAATAAAAATGAGTAATCAACTATACTGCAGAACGTGTAGCAGTCTATCAGGTCTGCATTCTAGTTGATCATACATTTTCACTAATATGGCTACGTTCGACCTATGTCAGCGCTGACGACGACAGTCCAGTACTAAATCCAGTATTAAAAAAACTACTTTGGTTAATGCTGTTTCTTAGACAGAGGCAAAATGAAGTTAAAATTATTTGCATGTCCCAAATATTTGGCAGTTAGTCTTTTACTACTAAAAAATAATTAATCAATAATTTCTTCTTTTAATTCTAGGCTTTGTATTTTACTGTAGGTTGCTGTCAATGGCTTTTGTGCTAAGCTAAGTAACCAAAACCTTTATTTATCACATGATAATAAAAAGTCCAATAAAATAAAAAATATTTTATATTTTGGTTATTGTGTTTTGCTTATTTAAAAACCTTTAAGTTTTTATACATAAATAAAACTTCCTGGGTATGAATTTGTTAAAAAAGCAACTTTTACCTATACACGTGTTTTCGTATTGGAATAAATTATTTTTGATAGTAGTTCCTGCTTTATAATTAATTCTCATTTGTCCTAAATCATGTTATTGATTTATTTAATAAAAAACATAAAGCCGTAGTTCTAAAAACGCCTATAAAACTAGATGAATTTTGCGTCAAGCTAAGCAATTACCAATTAAAAAATATTTAGTTATAAAAAAGATAATCCCTTTAGCAAAAAAAAGTTCAAGTTTCAGAAGTTTAAATATTGGATAATGTAGCATATTGGTGTACATATATCACTATACGGACAAGTTTTTTTTTTGAGACGAAAGAGCGTCAAACTTAACTGGCAAAAAAATGAGGTGCCTGGTCTTGTGGGTGCTTTTTGAACTTGTTTTTAAAGAAATAAAATAAAATTTACTACATTTTATCAGTGACTCTGTATACATTTATAAAATTAAATTGTAAATAACATATCTTTCATAATTGTTAAATGTGATATGTAATTACTTTTGTATACATTGCTCTTTTAGACAAAGTCAAGGAAAAACTAAAATCAAAATTTTATTTAATTTCAATTCATTTAATAAGAAACAACATTTTATACATTGCTGTTCTGAAGGACACCGTTAACAATCAAAACCCCTTACCCCTTTTTGTACCAGGCATTTTTGAACCTATAGATATTGGGTCAGGTTCAGCTTCGGATCAATAAAAAAAGTAGCTAAAGAAAAATTTCTTTTATTGTCAATAAAGACTTAAAAATTCTAAATTACTGATTTAACAATTTTGGTTCAAATGCTCATATCAACAATAAAATATATTAAATGATTTTTAGAATACTTTAAAATGGTTTAAATTGTTTTTTTCCCTCAAGAACTCCAAAAAGTATACGGAGCGTAAAAAAAAACTTGAAAAAATTAAACTTTTTTTAAAAGAATATTTAACAAAAAATAAAAATATGATTGTATTCATAAAAGTTAAAAATAATTATATAATACTTTTTAGGATATTTTTTACAGTGCTTGGTCTTTGAAATACTTAACACTTTAAATTAAATAAAGCTAATGGAGATAAAGTATATGATATCTATCTTGTATTTTTGTGCTGTTTTAAAGGTTTTTTTGTCAAATATACAGTAGAGCCTCGATAAGTCAAACCTTAACAACATAAAAACCTCGGCAACTTATTTTTTTTGTGTTTCTTCCCCTTTAAAGCAGAAAACCCCCGTTACTTAAAATTCAAAACCTTTATAACTTAAAGAATTTTAACATTGGCTCTTAATAACTTAAAGTGGTAACCTCCATAAATTAAAGTATTTCGTAAGTAGATATGGTTTTCTTTGAAAATTAATTCGTTTAAACTTGGGTCTTTTACTAAAATAGCTCGTTAATACACGTATAAAATTAAAAGATAATTAAAAAAAAGGTAAAATGAATAAATCATCTAACAAAATGAGTAAAATCATCTAACTAAACCTCGTTAAGGCAACATTTGAATTTTTTAAACCTCGCTAACTTCAGCTCTCGATAAGTAAAAAACTTGATAACCCATTTTTTTACCTTTTCCTTGAGCTTTAGCTTATCATGGTTCTACTCGTCTAATTTATTTTTAGCGTAATTTTTTTTGATGTTCTTAATTGTCCTCCTTCTTTATAATTTTATAGTTTATACTGGAATATCTATAAGGCTAATATATATAGAATGCGTTATTTTTAATGAACCTAAATTCCATCTTTCTAAAAACAGTAATATTATTGCTTTAAATTAATTTAAATGTTAATAAAATTGTAAGTGCCTAGCAAATAACGAAAAAACATTGTTTTTCTAACATTATTGCTTCCTCAAAATATTGAGGTCAATATCACTTTTTTACTAAACTACTTTAAAACCAGTTTAAGGAGACATTTTAATTAGGTATCTAGCTTTTTTTGACTCTTTTATTTTTCATCAAAAAGGATATAAAAATCCAAAAAGACCAAACCATCCCTATAAACAGCGTTTGTCAATTTTCTAAAGGTACTGTGATGGCCCACTTATGTCAGCGTCTTTAAATTGACTGTGTCTATCACCATTAATCCTCAGTTAATGGTTCAACAGAAAAAACACAATGATATATCCACAGTGGCCCATTAATTTAACTGAGTTACAAATCCATCGTTATTAATTAAGCATTGGCCCACTCCATTTATTCGTTACTCAGCATACGTTAGATCGTTTTTTGTTCTCTTTTTTGGCTCTTTGCCTAACCACCGACAACTAAAGTGAAGCGTGCCACCATAACCTAATTTTTTCAGAAGCTTGATAATTTTTGTGAATGATTAGGGATGACGTGATCGGAAAGTTTGTACCGTTTTTCGGCTGTTTTTGTGTTTTTTTGGTGTTTTGGCAAATGAAAAGTATATTATGGTGATATTTTATAGTTTTTAGAATCTTTGTTATTATTAAATTTCGTATTATTATTGGCTGTTATGTTAATTCTCACTTTGATTCGTATTTTTGTAGTTAGACCATTTTATGACATTTCAAATTCATCTGCAAACCACATTGTTTTAAGTGCCTCGTTTGTCTTGTTGTTCTCAAGGCAATATATTATAGTTTTTTTATGTATTCATATATTTTTTTTTAATAAAAATCAAAAATTTTACATTTTTATTTCATTTGGTTTTCCAGTGGTGTTCCAACAGTAAGCCTAAATGAAACACGGTAAATATTAGTTACTATTTAGCTAATATCCCAATGATTTCCCAACAGTGGCCCTAAATGAAACATCGGTAAAAATTAGTTACTATATCGTTAACACCCCAATGGTTTTTTAACAGTGGGCCTCCATAAATATATCATAGGGCCAATATGTAAAAGTATTGGCAAACTGACTGATAAGTGTCGATGGGCCGATATGCCAAACGCAATAAAGGGCCGATGTTGGCACCAACATATATTGTGTCAATGGGCAGTTGAATAATTAAATGAAAAAGTATATTGGGCCATTTGATTTTCCATTATTCAATGTTTATAGGGATTACTTAAAAAATTTGTTTATTAATATTATTACTTGTTTTATTTTTTAACAATCATTGTAATCTTAAAACATGTACATTTTTTAACTTTGTTTCTTAATTCTAAATTATATGATATTTGCTTATTATTACACGTTATCCAGTCTTAAATAATATTTATTCAATTTTGAAAAGTAGCAATATTTTTTGGTAATGTTTAAATTGTTTCATGACATATTTAACAGACATACCATTCAATTAATTTATTTATGACTTACAGTATAGGCATAATCGTGGCCAAGATTTTTCCGGCATTATGTTTAAAAGGTTGCATATTCATGAAATTTTTCAAATACGTATTTGCTGATTTTTAGTACTAAAGTCATATATCTTTAAAGGAAATTAAAACTACACTGACTTGTATTCTGGTTATGTTATTTCTTGTTAGTTTAATTTATGTTTCTTTAAATTTAAACATAATACCCAAACAATAATTTATTAATAAAAAGTATAATTTTATTTTTTCCCGCATATTTATCGTACATTATTCTTTTATTAACCAAACTTTTTTGTATGTTTTTTGGTATACAAAATAGTTATTTATGTAAAAGAATTTGAAATAAAAATTACTATGATGTCAGTCGTAAATATTATTGGGCTAGGCGTTAGCCCAGGCTAATGTAAATTTTGTAAAAAACTATTTGCGATTCCATTTTAGACAATACATATCAAATAAAAAGGCAAAATACATTTTGAAAAGAAGTCAGCCGATCCTTAAATTCTTTTCATTGTGGTCCTAGGACTATAATGAACCTATTATGGTTCTAGGACTAAATAGTCCACAGTGCGGAATATATTCTATCAAGTACTTATTATATATATATTTGAAATTTTGCTTCCTTTTGGCAAGTCTGACAAAGCTTATCTCTACAACTTTTTTCGGAACTGCTGCTTTTTCAAGTGGGCAATTTCAAAGCACGTCAAATTCGTGACTTATTGTTTTGCTCTAAATATTTGCTTTATTATAATAAATTTGTAAGATGATTCGATGACAATTTCAAAAAACTTTTGGTCTGACAAAAATACTGCTGCAATCAGCTTGTCCGATGCTATATGGTCTATTTATTGCTGTGTGTTTGCAGTCGGACAGCAACATGGCACAAAAAAACAATTAGAATGCATAAGAACCAATGATAACATTACTTTATATTGTCCAACAAAAATAGTGATACTTAGAGACAGCCCCAAAAAAATAACGTAAAAAAAGTTTGATATAATCATCTAATTTTTATATGCATGCTAAGATGTTGATTTGAAAAATAATGTAAAAGTTTTTATATTTGATGTAAAACTTCTAAATGTATTCAAAATATAATTCTACTACACCAGTTTTAAAAATCGATAAAAACATAAAAAATATCAGATAAATTCAAAGTTATTAAAAATAAAGATACTTAAAAAAATTTTATATCAATTTGTTTAATTTAAGTATTATAAATTTAGGATTTTAGCACCAAAATTTTTTACCAATAATTTCAAAATTAACTTTATCCTCATGATCATCGTCATTTTTACTTACTTTTATTTCAAAATCATCTTTATGGTTATTCTCATTATAATTGTTTTTTACTATTATGCAAAAGTATATTTTACAACACTTTTTTTTTTGTAAAACGACAAAATATTATCATAGACATTTCCTACAATTATTATTTATCGGTGTTTAATTTTTTTGTAATATTAGCTTGAGATTAGAGTTTATTTAAAAATTAAAAAAATATATTAATTATGCGAAAGTAAATCCATTTTTTTTTTGTTAATATGTTTTAAAACACAAGTTTATTTCTTCCTACCTAAATAATGGAAACACTTTCTCAAATACCCCCATCTCCAGTCAAGACAATAAGTCATGAATTTGAGTTTTTTCGAAATTGTCCATTCGAAAAAGCAGCAGTTTTGAGAAAAGTTGTAGAAAAAAGTTTTGTCGGACTTGCTAAAAGAGAGTTTTAAGAATATATTAATTACTAAATAGGATGTATTCTGTACTGTAGACTAATAATGAAATTATAACTTAGTCCAAAAAAATGTGTAATTTTGACACTAAAAATGACACTTAAAATAATATCACTATGACACGCCAAAAGATAAAAATATTTTTTATAAAAAACATATCGAAAACATACTATGAACGTCTTTTTAATAAAATATGTCAAATAGAGATCTAATACTTTTTAGCATAGTTTGGGGTGTAATATTTCAAATGTTTGTGCTTTAATTCTAAGCAAACAAAGCTCCTATTATCCAAATAATTGACTTTTTAAAATTAAATAATAAGTGCTTCTTAAACTAGCTAGCAAAGCCCATAAATAAAAAATAGCAATGATTAAGATCTTTTGTTTTTTGTCCTAAACAGCAATCTAAAAATAAAAAAATATATAGATTGCAAAAAATTAAATAGAAATCATATTTTTTGCAAAAAAAACAGTAAAATTTAATCCATCTATTATTTTTTAATATATTTAAACAAAACTTTAAAACAAAAAAAAATGTTAAAAGTGGAAAACAATAATATTATTTTAGACATATTATGTTTGTAAAAATATAAATCTAAAGGAAAATTGTTAAAAAAGCGCATTCTATTTTTTTTAAATCTTAAATAAACAATTTATCACAAACGTAACGAGTTACGGTTCTAATACCTAGTTTTAAATAAATAACTGTAAATTGGTTGTTATAGAGGCACATTATTATAATAAACATGTAGCAATAGGTGTTGTTATATACCGGGTGGTGCATCGCCGAGCGGAACATAGGAAATCCCATGTAAATTTTAAAGGGGGTTAATTATTGGCTCCCCTGTACATTTTACAGAAAAAATAACTTTTTGAAGAGACCAATCTGACCAATCCTTATGCCAAGTTTTAAAAAATTTTAATAAGTGAATCTTGAATTATTCAGTTAAATGTAATTGCAAAATTACGACATTTTCGGTTCAGGTAAAACCAAACAGACACCAGCCATCAGCAAACAATTTGTAATAATGCTTTGTCAAACCTGACGTACAGCCGAATACAAGGAATGTTTTTTTTTCGTTTAATGAATCTCACAACCATTACGTTCAAAGTAAAAGACACGTTTACATTATTATTTATCAAACCTTTTATTTATTTATGTAACAATTAAGTTTAACTAATAACAATTATTACTATCGATCATTAAAAAAATAATTTTATTATACAAGAATTTAATTAAACCAATACAAGTATCTGAAATATTTTAAATTTATTTTCCCATCCAGCCTATCTGGTCCAACCATTAAACGTATTGTCAGTAAATTCGAGTCCAAAGCCATCGCAATAAATAATTGTAAATGCTTAACACAGAAGATCGAAAATAGATCCGGAAAAAGAAAGAACTGAACTCTTAATATTCTACTAGACGTGGAATAATAAAATAACCCCCCATTAACAGCTTAACAATATCCCAACCGATCATAAAATTCATTTCTAACGTTGCTAAGTTGATATTGCGAAATTTAATGACATTCTAACGAAATATCGTTTTGTAGCTGGTTTAGATTCTCAAATTTTACACTTTTATAAATTACACTTTTTAAGTGACCCCACAGAAAGAAGTCATCCGGTGAAAGATCAGGTGACCTGGATGGTCAAAGTATCCGGTACCGTGGACCAATAATATTGCCGTTAAAAGTATTTTCCAGGTACTCTCTAAACATACGGGCATTATGGGGCATCCATTTGTTACCAGATCATTTAATCTTTCCGAACAACTTCTTCCAAGGCGGGTCCAATTTGATTTTGAAATAAGTCCAAATAGGTTTCTGCTGTCAGTTTATAGTCCATAAAAAAGGGTCCAATGATATGGTGTTTCACACTGACACTTTTTCTCATGTCAGAGACAATATTCATTTTACTGGTGCCTGTTTGGTTTTACCTGAACCGAAAATTTGGTAATTTTGCAATAACATTTAATTGAATAATTCAAGATTCGCTTATTAAAATATTTTAAAACTTAGCATGAGGGCTTGTCAGATTGGTCTCTTTAAAAAGTTATCTTACATTTTTTCGTAATATGTACAGGGGAGCCAATAATTGACCTTAAAATTAACATGGGATTTCCTATGTTTCGCTCGGCCACGCACCACCCGGTATTGGTATATGTTTTCGTAAATTTATTTTAGCATTATTTAAAACAGTGTTTTATATAAAAAAAATAGACACTCTTAAATAACCAATTTAAAAACAATAACGTGGTCGCACAACGAGAACAATAAAGAACGATACGAACGTTTCCGAAAAGAAATTAGTAAGAGCCATGAAAAAAGACCTAACACCGACAGATACTAAGTATCATTAATATAATGAAGACAACTTCAATAAGGTTAATGGTACTTTACGGATAATAAACTTACTTAAAGCTAAAGAGTGTTTTTGGCAACTCACTGATTTACAGTGGAGAGAATAGAGGCTTAAACCAATAATTTTGATTGTAATAAAGGTTCTGATTCGGACAGTATTACAGCTTTGTTATAGTCAATATATAACCTTGTATGTTTCTAATTAACAGCATTCTGTCTATTAACATTTGAAAAAATGTTTTTCTTATCTCTGATTATAACTAAGTGCTTAGGTTTTTATATAATTTAATAATTGTACATTTTGTATTTTTCATTTTAAGTTTATTAATTTTTTGATGTTATGAGTACTATTTGGATTTACTCTTGTTTTGTAATGTTTTGGATAATTAAATAAATAAATAAAATATGATTATTGCTTACATTTATATACAGCTTAAGGACTCCCATATGGCAATTTTATTTTTTTTTAAACTAATCTTAAAATAAAGATACGAATAATTATGTTTATAGAAACAAAAATATATTATACTTAACTTTCTAGGACTCATCATAATATTGTAATAATCGTTTTTGTAGAAAATGCTCCGGATACAGTATTTGCTACTAAGCCTTATTTTGGTCTATGATATCAATTGTCATGTGGCAATTCATCCGCGTGAGATTTTGTCTGAAGAACCTAAAAACGCTCATGTTTTTGTCCTAGATGAAGGTGAAGCTAAAGGTTAGTATATGATATTTTGGAGATATATTAAATAGAATAGTCTTATTTCCATTTAAACAATGGATTGTAGCTAGTTTTTAACAAAAAACATATTTTTGCATTAGGTAACTAATGTAAAGCTCGGTTATATAAAAATAAGTACAGTGTTATTAACAAAAAGGGTTTACTTCGGATAAAATCAAAAATAGTAGGCAATTATTTATTTTAATTAAAATAGGCTTTAAAGCCTAAAATGCCTTTTAATAGTAGGATATTTTTAATTTTGATAACCTTAAAGCATATTAAAATCTTTGTTTTCATATTGAGTAAAAAAAAGGAACAACTATTAGCTACCATTTCATTTTAAAAGGGATATTCGGAACTTAAAAACCTTATTTAAAAGGCACATTTTAATTATTCTACTTGACCATCCTATGTGATAAAACGTAGTTTTAAATATCAATACAAAAGAAAAAAATACGATTATGGTACGAATGGAAAATTATTTTTCTATTGGTTTATATTTATTTAAAAACAATAATAAATATAATTATCTTAATTATTTTTTAATATTGCAGATGAAGTTTTAAGCAAAAGCCCAACACATCATCAAAATCAAGCTGAATGTGTTCCTCCTGTCAGCTGCCCTGCTCATGTAAGGCTTGAGAAGAAGGTGTATTGTAAAACTAAGACAAATAGAAAGGGAGTTTACTGTACTACAGGACAAAATCATACTGGTAGGAAATTGACAAAAATTAAACGTGTCCTAGTTTAAAGGTTCTTATAAAGTACTGAGCATATATTTGTTTTATTATAATTAGACTCAACAATGTTAACTGGTTCAATATTCATTGTTACTAAGTTATTTGGCAGAGGAAAGAAGTTTAAATACATTTATCTATTTTACCTCTGACATATATTTTTTTTTCTATTAAATAATATATTTTTTGCTGTATATAAAATATGGCTTGAGCTACCAAGGAACTTTACAATATTTTTATTGTTTCACAGTCAAAATACTTTGTACAAGGTGGGAACTTGGGCCCTTTCCAGATGGTCCGTACATGAGTGTGACAAACCTAAGAAAATAAAAAAAAACTAAAACAATTATACAGCAAGTTAACTGTTCTATGTGGTAAACAAGGAGTACAGTAACTTCACGTCCATTAGGACTCATCTCATTAAAAAAATGCAGATTTATTTATACGATAGTTTTAGAATTTTGTAATAAATAAATATTAAATTTTAAACAATGGAAAAAATAAACTATTTATTTAATAAATTTCTTTTTATCTCTTTTTGATTTAATCTAGGAACATTAAATGGAAAATCAGTTGTGAATTCTACATGTTTATTAGAAAATTATTTATGCTCATTACACTATTATATTTATTATTTAATCCACAGATTTAAATCATATTCTTAAAATTCTATAATTATTGATAAACAGCTACATAGCTAAACGACCATATTAAAAATGTAATAAGTATTTAAAAAATAAAATAAACAGAAAAAACTTATTTTTTTTTCTTTTAGGACATCTTCACCAAAAAGGTCGTGGTCATCATATTCTTCATTTAGACACTCTTACATTGGGAGCTTTAAATCGCAAAAGCAAATCAGAAATGTCCAAACTAAGATCCAGAGAGGCAAACTTGTTGCAGTCAAAACAATTTACAGTATTATTACCGGGACCTGCCACCTATGGGCATTTTAGAAATTCGAGAGCTTTTAATATGGCCGACTTATCCGAAGTTATGAATGTAGCAAGCAGTGCTTTAGAGTTAGCAATTGCGACTAAAGCCTTCAAAGACAGGTAAATATAAAAGAAAAGAGGTGTTTAGGTAATATAAAAAATTAAGATTTTAGTTACCCTTTTTTTATAAAAGAGTTTTGCCTTTCCGTATTTTTAACTGGAGGTGTCAGCTTTTTTATATGTAAAGAAGCAAATAATATTTAACGTGTGGTATAAGATATGTTAATTTATATAATAGGGCAACACCAAATGCATTTCATATTTTAAAATAAAGGGAGCCATCATTTGTTTACAATTATACGGCTCTTAAACACACACATACACACACAATATTTTCAGTTTCTATTTTAAATTCTGTATAAAATATTAAAACTGACAGGTGTCACATTTTATACCAAGTATATATTTTTTAAAAAATTCGACAAAAAACTGCTGTTATAGAACTGGCCAAGGTACAAAGACTTGCTTGCTTATCTATAACAGGAGAAATTAAAACAACCCCAACAGCAGCCATGAAGTTTCTCTTAGACCTTCCACCATTTAATCCCATAGTAATGGGAGAGGCAAGAATGGGCTACTTCCGACTACAACAAAAACCAACTGGTGTCTACGCTAGTTTGGGACACAACAACATCAAAAGTCAGGTTTGGGGCAACATCCTAGATGAAAGAACAGACCAGATGATTCCCCAATACTCATTTAACAAAAACTTCGAGGTAAAAATTTTAGATTGAAGTGAGTGGCAGCAAACCGATCTCCCCAGCACGGTCGGACACATCATCTGGTATACGGATGGTTTTACTTGAACCAAACCCGATCAGGGAACTGGAGCGAGCGTGTACAGTGAAATGAGAAATTTACAATTCTCCATTCCACTAGTAACACTCAGTTTTATATTTCAAACAGAAATATATGGTTTACTGCACTGTGAAAAAGAAAATAACAGGAGGGCTTATAAAAACAAGCGGATCTGCACAATAACAGACGGACTGGCGTTACTAGGGGCACAAGTAAACCCAAGGTAAAGTCCAGGCTGACATGGGAGCGCCAAAAAGAACTAGAAGTTCCTGGTAGAACGCAACAGGGTACCTTCCCTGTGAGTACCATGACATTCGGAAATAGAAGGCAACGAAAAAGTGGATGAGATAGCAAGATATGGATCATCCACACCATATTTTGGACCAGAACCTACCCTTGGAGTGACCAAAATCACAGCACAAGGGCAAACCAGGAAATGGATCCGGAACAAACATGAGGTATACCGGAAAAACCCTCAGTAGAATAAGACATGGAACAAGCTTCATAAGGGGCCCATCTCAAAGAACGAAGGAAGAACTACTCAAACACAGTAGGAAAAGACTTCGCATAACAGTAGAGTTGCTAACAGGGCAAGATAACCTAAGAGGACACCTACACAAGACAGGCTCATACAGTGGGGACCCAAGTTGCAGAATGTGCGACGGGGGGAAAGAAACAGCCTACCATATACTGTGCGAATGTGAAGCGTCGAATCACAAAAGACAGGCATTTTTTGGGCAATCGAAAATGAGCCCACAGGAATATATCAACCAACCAGTCTTGGGGTTATATAGATTTGTAAAAGGGACAGGACTAATGGAGGGATTGGTATAAAAGATAATGGGAGATTAGGCACAAAAAGCCCAAGAGGCTGCGCTGCCTCCGGCTTCCACTCGCCACGGCTGTGACAAAAGTTGCTGAAACGTTACTTTATTGCGAGGTGGAGGTCATATTTCTTCGCGCATACATCGGACGCGAATTTCAGCCAAAGTTCGCAGCCGCGATTCACGGGTTAGTGTAGAGCCTGTGGACGTTGCTCTAGCGATGTGTTTTTAACCTAAATAAAAAACTAAATTTTAAGTTTTTATTCATTTTAAAATTTATAAATTAGTTAAAAGAAAAATAAAAAATTATCAATTGTAGCTACGACTCTTATTTTTTTCTTTAATAAAAACAATTAAAAAAAATATTAAAATTATTATTGGAAATAAAGTTTTAAAACGCTTTTAGATAGTGAAAAAAGGTTTGATATTGTAATGTAAAATATTTTACTCTTTACTTCATGTGGTATATAAATATAAAACAAATTTAAAATTTGGTCATTAAAACTAATTCTTGTATAAATCTTTGGTAATTACTTTTTTTAAATTGGTTTTTGTTAAGTTCCGTATTTGTTGAATATTTATTTGGTTATATAAAATTTTTAATTCTAGGCAGGGTTTAACAAACGAAGAATTGGAACTAGGAATGATCAATCAAGATTTGAGACCAACACCTCTTGGCCACACTTGCATAGCTGCTCCTTTCTGCCCTCTTATCCCGGATAAATACCGTAGAATTGACGGTGCTTGCAACAACGTTTTACACCCTGCCTGGGGAGCACCTTTTACCCCATATGCAAGACTTTTACCAGCCAGCTATCAAGATGGTAAGAATCGTAACAAATTAAAACACAATAAAACACATTTTTTAATATTTCATTATTATTTCTTATACTTACATAAGGTTTATCGTTTACATATAAAACATGGCATTACATTTGTGATATACCTCCTGAGTTTGCTGTACGTTGTCCAAATATTTACAACAAAGAAACCCATTACTTGCATAGTATTCCCAACGATGTTGTTAATAATTATTTTATTTTTATCAGTTTAGCTGCCAAAATAAAAGTTTTCAAAAACATTTATTTTACAATATAAACTAGGGATTTCCCATTAAAACCTACTAAAAAAACGATCTTTAAGAGATTTCTGATATATAATACAGATAATGTAAGAAAGAAGTAATACGATCTAACGTTATTGAACAGCAGTCGTGAAGGAACACACAAAAGATAGACATGTCTTTAGCTTGTCGCTGGGCATGGGAACAAAGCTTTAAGGTGCGAGTGGGGCATTACTCGGGTACTTAAACTTGTAAGGGAATCCATTATTCAGAGATACGAATATTGTTCCAAGCTAGGCCCGTTTTGTAATAAAGTATACAGGCATGGTTAGATGTAATGTGCTATATCATCAAACGTTATTTTTAAATGTACGGCTTACAAGAATAAACGACTATTTATTCTGTAGTACTGGTCGCTCATATTCGAAACAATCCTGATCAAAGTTTTAAAAAAATCTGCTGTACTTGTTTTTTAAATCAGAGTAAAATACGTACTTAAAATAATGAATATTATGGTAAAGGTACATCGTTAAAACTATAACCGGAAAGAATCGTATAAAAGAGAAATGGGAATAAGAAAAAAAATGACACCGCAATTCTACTCTGAAAAAGCTACCATCTTCATAAAAAAACCCACTTGCAATTCAAAAACATTAGAAAGGAACCTGAAAATCCAATATTTTAAATGGTGGTAGAAAGAAAGTTTCCTAGCATGCTAAACCTGGTCTAGACTAATGATTTGGAATTTGCCAAGAAACTTAACGCTGTAGATCGTTTTTCGTGAAATTTATGCTGTCTGTTCGGAAGCGGTTTGTACTTCTGGTTAAATTTTAAAATTTAAAAGTTGATTACTTCCTTTATTATCGTCTAAACAACTAATAGATCGGAGAAAGCTAAAAGAGACAAGTAAGGATAGGTGCAAGGTTATGAGTCCATTTTTCATTTCTGGGAAAATTTTCAACCGAACCTCCTATGATTTTGAACTAATAACTATTTTTTTTCCTACCAACCATTTAAAAAATGTATCCCTTGTCGCCTCGCTATTGGTGGAAAATTAAAAAAAAAATCAGTAATAATAATCCTAGCTCTAGGGAGAGTGCAAGTAAAAATTTTTGAAGTCGACTAAAGGTACTGTATTTTCAACAGTAGTCAGAACCAGACTTCGGGTCAAATTTTATTTTTCCTAAATCTAGTAATTTATATGTTAGTTTGTCTATTGGAAGCTAACAAAATATAATATGGTTTTTAGGAGTCTGGTCACCAAGAGTTTCAGTAATTGATGGAGAGCATCTACCTGGTCCAAGATCAATCAGTATAACGGTAATTTCTGATCTAGATGTTCCTAATCATGAATACACTCAAATTGTGATGCAGTTTGGTCAGTTTCTTTCTCATGACATTACACAATCAATGGATATGTCTTATGGTAAGGTTTTGTTAACTTAATCTTAATTTTTTTCTTACAATAATTCGTATTTAAAAATTTTGTACAAATTTTATTCCCAAAAATTTAGAAAACACAAAAACTTATGTCTTTAACATGTCGACCGGAAATTTAAGACTGAGTGCCTTTTAGAGCTGGGACGGATCCTTCACATAAGAAATCGATTTACGGATTTGGATCTTCGGAAAGAGATCGAATCACCAATACGAATCACGATTCCTTTTTTAAGGAAAATAGAAATAGAATCCAGGGAATCGATTTCCATTTATCGAATCACGAATCAAAATTATCTTTAGTTCTTTTACTTACAAATGGTAACTATGATACGAATGATACTACGTAATCCAGATGAATAAGAAAGCGTCGAAGATTTTAACATGGAGCCCGAGCCGCGATATATAATTTTACTCTTATTTTGAAGTGCTGTAACTCTTAGCCAAATAAGTTTTTGGTAATTATTCTTCAAATTTAAATATGTTATTTCTGAGATCAACATGAAACATGAACATCAAAACCCTCGAATAAAACATTTTTTTGAACTGTATTCCGAAATGGGCGATGCTAGATCTTCATAAGGTTTTTAAATGTGATTCTTGAAATAACCTCAAGACACTTATAAATAGGACATCTTATTGTAATTTTACAGAAGGTTTTACCAGTACCGTTTTTTTTTTCTGTTTACGGAATATAAAAATGTATTAATATTTTAACTTTATTTTTGGATAACACCCTTAATAGAAATTATTAAACGTCCAATTTAAAAGTCCCTTAGGGTTATCTCAAGGATAACAAATGTTATGAAGATCGAGCAATCAGAACTTTTAACATAAGAGCCGAAATGTATGCCTGTTTTTAAATACCACACTCTATGGTTACGAAAAAAAAAATGTCTCATTTAAATGTTGTTTCTCCGTAGCTCAAAAACAAAATATTTTAGTTTAAAATCACATGTCAGGTGTGTTTTCTTATTTCAAGATCTTAACATGGCAGATGTTTTAAAATTCTTTATCTTAATTTTGAAAATAAATGTAAAGCTGATTAAGACTGACTAAGGTAAAAATTTGGAAATTTAAAATGAAAGATTTAAAATGGCGGATTTTGACATTTATAAACCAATTTGCCATAGGTTCGGGATATAAGGATTTTAGGGGGGCTAGGTCAAAATTAAGAATTTTGAGTAAAAATTTGGAAATTTGAAATTTCGTATTCAAAATGGCAGATTTTGTCATTTAAATCAATTTCTTTTTGGAATCGGATTCATCCAAAAAGAAATCGATTTCGGATCATTTTAAAATTATATAATTAATCCGGATCACGGATCCTATTTTCTAAAAGTTATCGGCTCCAGCCTTCGGATTCTTAAAAAGGAATCGATTTCTGGATTTGATTCCAAGGGAATTCAATTTCCTACCCAGCTTTGGTGCACCTTAATGATATAATTTATTATTATTAAAAACGGGAACATTAAAAATATTAAGTACCTAGCTTTGTAAACAATCCTTGTACAATATGTGAAGTACCTTTATATAACATCTGATAAAGTATTTTTTTAGTAAATGGTAGTGCAATCTCTTGCTGCGATTCTGAAGGAACATCAATGTTGCCGCCTGAAGCAACTCACTACGCTTGCATGCCTATTCCTATTCCACCTAGCGATCCCTTCTTTGGTAAATTTAAACAAGGCTGTATGAACTTCGTAAGATCTATATTAGCTCCAAGACATGATTGTACTATGGGATATGCTCAGCAGGTAAATACAAAATAATTTTTATGTAATATTACTACATCTTCGTAAAGTAATAGCTCCAAAGTTAAGATAATAAAGAATTTAGTGTTCTAGTTATCTTATACATATTAAAAAATATTTTTTATTTTATATTGTTTTTTTAATTACAGCTAAAGAAGATTTAACATTATAATTAAAATAAAGTAAAAATAATGGTTGGGTTAAGGTTTTAAATGTATATTATTTTTAAGTCTTAAAAACTTTACCAAAGAGAACTTCTTATTAACGGCTGCTACTATTGTAAAAATAAAATAGAATAAATTGCCCTAATTTGGCACGATCTACATGACCCTCTGCTGACGTAGTCGTTATGTTTCAGTTTTACCGTACAAACTCAAATTCGTGTAAAAATATTTAATAGGAACGAAGAAAAATCAAAAGTTCCTTGAATTGTGAATATAAGGAAAACCGGACAACCCATCAATTAGGTTAATGGATTCACAAAATATATTTAACATATACAGGGTGTCCGGAAAAAGGAGGCCAATCCGCCGGCCACATATAGGGTGAACTAAAATAATGCGACTTTCGTTATGCCATTTTTTAATTGGGCGCTCGGTATTCAATATACAGGGCGTCAAAATGAGAAATATAAAATCGTTTTTTTGAAGTAAGTCGAGTGTTTTATAAGATATTAAATTAAAATTTGGTGTGAGGGGGTTTTTTGGAACGAGAAATTGAAATCCGTTCACGGATTGGCTATACCTTGCAGAGGGCGCCACCTGCGGTATATTGCATGTGCTAAATATACCAAAACCTTTTGTACCCTTGTATAATAAAGTTCTGTTAACAAATTTTAATATCCAATCTTTTCTTGTAAAAAAAGTATTCTTAGTAAATGTCGGCCTGAGAATCCGTTTATTAGATATCTTAATTTTAAAATCTAGATACATTTTAACAAGTTAACAATATAAACGTAAATTATTTTTTCTAAATTAATGCTAAATTACTTATTATGATAAAAATCATAGAATAATGACCCTACATTATTTGTTCTACGTGACTTTTATTCATTTGTATACACATACGAGCCCTCTTTATTAAAGAAAATCTAAGGCTTTGAAAAATATTTGGTTTCAACCTGAAATGCTCTCCAGCTGCAAGGATTCTTTCTCTTAAATGATCCTCGTTTAAAAAAAGAACCATATACCCAAAGTCTTTCATACATCCCCAGACAGAAAAATCCAAAGGTGTAAGGTCGGGCGAACGGGGTGGCCACGGAACAGGAGCATCTCGACCCCGACCAATCCAGCGATTAGGAAATACTTGATGTAAATAGTTCCTAAGATTTATAGCAAAATGTGCCGGAGCACCGTCGACTTGAAACCAAAGATTTTGTCTTAAATTTAGAGGCAACAGAAATGAATCATCAGTCAAATTGCCTGGTAAAATTTACTTGATGATGTGTCTCAACTATGGCCCTAGGATTCTCTTCAGCCCATATGTGTGCGTTATGGATATTTGTCATGCCGTTTCTCGTGAACGTGGCTTCGTCAGTAAACAGAATCGCTCTTATAAAATCCACATTTCTGTTATTCATTTTACATAACCATCTACAAAAAACAAGTCTTGCCTCGGGATCGTCGGGTAAAAGACCCTGTACTTTTTGAAGATGAAATGGGTAAAGTTGTAGACTCCGTAAAATATTATGTGTCTCGGTTTTCCCAATATTTCACACCCGTTCAGCCAAAACCCTAGTACTAATGTTTGGTGATTCTTCGACAATTCTTAAAATTTCTTCCTCTTGCCCTGGTTGAACCGCACGAGGTCGGCCGCAATTACCCTTCCGTCTTTCGCTAAAACTTCCAGTATCCCTTAGGCGGTTAATCAAATTTAAAAAATATTTTCTTTTGGGATGAAATCGGTTTGGGAATGTCTGGGCATAGCGTCTAGCGGCTAAACTAGCATTGGAGTCACATTTTCCTAGTTGAGAATTGACAGGTATTTACTGTTTACAATAATAAAACTTACCAAACATCAAAACCATATCCGCCATTTCGGGAAAGGGTACATTTCTTGGTCTATGAGCCATTATGGTTTTATAAGTTGTAAGAAAACACACTAAATACAAATATGTAATTAAAAAATGTAGATTTATTTTAGGAGTAATTAAAAAGCTTGTTAAGAGCGTCAGAAGCGTTTAAATTTGTCACTTTGACAGTACGTAAAAAGTTACTGATGCCCGAGGTCAGCCAATTTGTTTAGAAAGAATTATCTAGATTTTAAAATTAAGATATCTAATAAACGGATTCTCAGGCCGACATTTACTAAGAATACTTTTTTTACAAGAAAAGATTGGATAATTAGAATTTTTTACTAGAACTTTATTATACAGGGATACAAAAAGTTTTGGTATTTTTAACACATGCAATATACCGCAAGTGGCGCCCTCTGCAAGGTATAGCGAATCCGTGAACGGATTTCAATTTCTCGTTCCAAAAAACCCCCTCACACCAAATTTTAATTTAATATCTTATAAAACAAAAGATCTCCTTAAAAAAAACGATTTTATATTTCCCATTTTGACGCCCTGTATATTGAATACCGAGCTCCCAATTAAAAAATGGCATAACGAAAGTCGCATTATTTTGGTCCACCCTATATGGGGCCGGCGGATTGGCCTCCTTTTTCCGGACACCCTGTATAAAAAACAAATAAGTAGTACATTCCTTTTAGTTAAGTATCATCATAAATATAGCTGGTTCTGCGTCAACAAAAATATTATACAAAAGTAGGAAAATTTATAAACATTTTATCAACTTATAAGTAACCTAAACTCGACAAAAAACTCTGCTACTAATTAGATTTGATCCAAAACAATGGTGGATTCAGAGAGGGGCGAATGGGGCGATCGCCCCCCCCCGTCAGCCAAAAAAAAGGGAAATAAAACGAGTTAAAAATGGAAAAACGTAACCGTTGTTGCGGTACTTAGTTAATTAATAATTAAAAACCTTTTATGTTGCCTATTGCATTTGGTTTGGCATTAGTTATTTGTAAAAAATAATGTGGTCGCTATAATACGTAGGCCTACTAGTCCACGATTCCCTGGTTTGAAGCTGAAATAAGTGCAACACCTAGCAATTTTTTCAAAATGCATAGATTTGCATGATAATTTGGGATAAAGCTTAACTAACCCTCCTCTTTAATTTAATTTAAAAAAATATAATTACCTTAAAAAATTAATATATTATCACAGTGTTTTCATGAAAATTTGGGATTAAGCTTAGCTTACCCTTTTCTTCAAAATCTCCATTATGCTAAAAGTAGCTTTATGGGTAAAAACTACATCCTATTGAAAAAACCTTCAGAACTTAATGTTTGATTGAAATAAATATTTAATCTTTGAAATATTAGTTGAAGTAATTCAACTCCTATTATGGATTATTGAAAAAAATCATATTTAATGGAGAAAATAGAAAAATAGGTAAAATTACATTAAAAAATGTGTTGTAATGAAAAGATATTTACAAAAAAAAATGTATTTGGGCTTTTAGAATGCTAAAAAAAATGGATTTTAAGAATAATTTCTTCAGTTTTTGTGATAAAGAGATCTTTGAAAAAAATTTTTTTTTTTTTTATCTATAAGGTTCTATATATTAAAACTGTTTAAAACCCTTACTTTTTTAAAGGGATAAAACAAAGTAGTGCTCGTCTATACACACTCGTTTTAAACGTTTATATCTCACTTAATATCCGTCACACATAAATTAGAAAAAAAGCAAAATATTTGTAGTTTAAATAGCTACAATTTGATACCTTAGTAATTTTTACGTATCTCCCTTAGGTTTCGAGTTATTTTAAAGAAAACGTAATTTTTTATTAAAATTCTCAAATTCGATTTTCACTTGCAGCTGCACTTTTTTCAAAATTAGGCAGTTTAAATCAGTTAAAAAAGTTAAAAATGTATTTATGATACATAAATAAAAAGAATGGAAATGGGCCACGACTAATTTTAATTAGTGTGGTAAGTAGGGTGTTGTTTGAAAATTTTAGCACTCAAAAAATTTCGATTTAACCTTATTTTAATCATAACTCGCTCATTTTTTATGATACATACCTTTTTTAAAAAAAGGTCTTTGCAAATGCTTTAAAAAAGTTATTATTAGTTTTTCTCAAAAAATACGTTCATTTTGCGTTATTTGCCTTTGAAACTCTGAAATTTTGTGTTTGATAAATAAAGGTAACATTTAACAAACCACAACTTGGTTTGTAGTGGTCCCACAGCAATAACAAAAAAACCATTTTATTAGTTTTTTTTAAAGCTACGATTTGGTTATATTCAGTTTTTGGGATGAAATGCATTTGCAAAAAACCGATTAAAAACGTTGATTCTATCGACGAAATACTTCGACTTTCGATCGCAAATAACTCGAAAAGTTTGCATTTTACAAAAAATAATGCATTACACATTTTTTGCTTAGAAATCATTTTACTATCGATTTCTGTGGTCAAAATATAAAAAAATTCCACCCTCGAGATGGTTTGGCAACCACCCCCAAGATAAAGGCGCCCTTCGGCATGATATAGATTTTGATCCTTGGACTATTCCCTACCTACTGTCAAAATTTCAAGTCATTCTATGCATTTTGAAACAATTGCTAGGCAAAATGGTTCGTTTCCTGGGCTATACCGTAATTTGCAATTTACAAGTGGAGCCAGACTGGTGGCTAATCTGGACGGGGGACCCCCGGACCTCGGACCTTTTCTACGTTGAGGGATATTCCAATACAAATACCCCTCAAACCCCCCGATTATTCTGCCCAAGACCGCCCCCCCCCCGTAAGGATTTTTTAAATCCGCCCTTGATCCAAAAACAAATATCTTCTTTAAAGAACCTTTAGATAATAATAGGTCTGGATACACAAAATCTTATTTATTTTGATTCTTCCAGGATGCAATCATGTTGGCTGTCGCGAAAAAGGTCGGCCCTTACAAATCCCTCAGTTTGCTTTGCAGAACAAAGAAATGTCAAACCTCGTTCGGATTCTTCAGGAAATGATTTTACTAAACACATTATATAGTATTTTTCCTTTCAGTCATAAAATAATTTTCCCATTTAAATTATATTATTTCCATGGCGTTTCTTACAAATCCAAAAATTAATGACCCCATTTTTAAAGAAAGCTCTCTCATCTTCGACAAGCTGTAAGAGATGTGTCTCTTATCGAAAGATATTTTTACTGCCTCGATGTCGAAAAATTAGTAAACATAATTTGTTTTTTAACGGTTTCCAATGGAGCAACCAAAACATCGCTCATATGCCTTATTTTACAGTCCAAATGGAGAAAACTCCAACTTTTTACCTTAACTTCTTTTTCATCTCCAAAATATCTGGATTTTGATCCTAGCTGCATGTGGAGGCTTTTTCTTGTCTCAAAAATCTTTAAATATTTATCCTCGAGCTATTAAAATGCTCCTTACCTTCTCTAAGGCACCTACGGTACGTTAAGTACAAAACTCAAAAAGTAACTCCAATTTGACACAGCATAATATCAAGAATTATGATTTCTCAGGTGTACAAAGCCATGGAAGTTTTTATTTTACACAAAGGTATGGGGTATTTTGTTTTATTTTTGATAATAATAAATGTTGCTTAATAACATTTTTATATAATTATCAAAAATTATGCAAATTATGGACTTAGTGTTAACATGTGTATGCAAAAATAAGTATTACAATCAGAGCGCTTGTGCTTGTGCATCAATCAACATGAATTTTCGAGAAATGATTTTTTTGCAGGAATCAAATGTATCACATTAAAACTCAATTGCAACTTAAAAAAAACCAGTGGGCAACTTATAAATTTAAAAATGGCATTTTACATTAAATATTAAGTCTAAACCCAAAAGTTATTGTGTACAATCGTTAAGATTTCCTCTATTGTATTTAAGAGGTTAGGTTTAAATAACATTTTTTATAAAATTTGTTTGGTTTTGACAGATGAACAAACTCACCCACTTTATTGATGCGTCATCTGTTTATGGATCAACACCCGAGCAAACCAGTGAATTAAGAAGCTTTCACGGGGGCCAGCTTAAAGTATTTAATGATTTTGGAAGAGAATTGTTGCCGTTATCAAAAGATCCGCAAGCATGTTTAACTATGGAACAAGGCTCAGCGTGTTTCGAATCAGGTAATTGGAAGACAAAGAAAAGAAAGATTAGCTTTACACATCGATATATTTCCGAATTTAACTTGAAATTGAAAAGTTTTAATTGAAAATACATTTTGCTTAATTAAAAATATGACTAATTAATAAAAGTTTAGCACCAATATGTTGCGCTATCTAACTGTTAATTAAATTATGCCTTGCGGTTTGTCTTTCTATTTCATTGTATGCCTCTATTTTTTCCTTAATCCTGCGCCACAGACTCAGATGCATTTCTGCTGTTGAATCCTTAAATTTTACCATGTTTTTATTCTCGGTCACTTTTTGTCAAAGCAGCAGGCATACCATATAGGAGCTGGGAATAAATATCACCAGCAAGAATTCCTCATTTTGAGGTTTTGAGTTTTCCCATCTTAGGCTATATAGAGCCTTCTCGATGGCTTTGTTTATATATTTCTTTAAGGTCAGTTTGATATTTAACGTTATTCCTAAATATTTTAAGGCCCTACTTGATGTAACCATAGTACCTTGAATATTAAATATTATCGGACACATTTTTTTTCTTTTCAATAGTATTATCTCGGTTTTCTGCGGCGCTGTTCGTGTACGCCTTGCTCATTAGATCGTCTTTACTTTTTGTAGTTACAACCATGGCTACTTCACCTGCAAATCCGATCAGTGTTACTTCATCTGAAAGTTTCATCCGAAGCAGGTGGTCGTACAGGATATTCTACAGAGTGAACCCCAGTAAATATACGTATGGAACTCCGCTTTCTACTGCAAGGGTTTTTGTGTTGCTTTTTCAGCCTCTAATATTTTGGGGGGTTGGAGGCGTTTTCGGGTTTTGTGCCCTGGAAGACCTTTAATCAGCGTGTTAAGAACTATCACTATGCAAAGTTTGAAAACAATTGGATAAAATTCATTTTCCATAAAAAAATTGCAAGATCTTTTAAAGTGCGTTTATCTCGAGAACGGCTGCTCCTAGAGACTAAAATAAAGTATACGTTTTTGATGCAGATGGATTTATAGTAACTTATTTTTTAATAAACAGGTTAATAGTCTAAGCTTAAAAAAAGTTACGACATTTAAAACAAGTGAGGTAGGCCGTAGCTGGCGCCCTTTATGCCCGAATTAAAATTTCTCGCCTCAGAAAACCCCCAGATCCCAAATTTTGTACCGCTTGGTCATTTGGTTAAAGAATTATTAAGAAAAAATGAAAACCAAATTAAAAGTTTAACACCCTGTATCTTTGTTTTTATTAACTTTCGGATAAGGCAAGTTTACTTAAATTGCATTATTTCGACCTAAGAAATATATATATATATATATATATATATATATATATATATATATATATATATATATATATATATATATATATATATATATATATATATATATATATATATATATATATATATATATATTCAGAAAAATAGAAAGCTATAATTTTAGTGATACTTCCGGCTATGCCCCATGCGAAAAGCATTTAATTCAGATGTTTTGCAGAATGATTTTGGCCTTATATTTTGCTTTTTTTTTTTAATCTACCTGTATTCTTATTGCTTTGGTGTCCTTTATTGGGACGCAGGACATAGTACACGTTATATATTTCAATTTTCTTTGGAACAGATCTATAATTCTTAACCAGATTAGGTCTGATTTTAGGGGTGGGTTTTTTTTTCGGTCACTCCTATCTGGTATATTGCTTTGAAAGTATTAAAACTATATCATTGGTTCATTTTATAGGAGGGTAGTAAGTTTACCTCCCTTTTATTATTCAGCCTCTGTTTCTAGAAGGTTCCATGATGAAACGGCTTTATTTGGACCAGAATAAGTTGCTTATGTTGAGAAATTTTGCCTTTTTTAACTTCACCCAATATTTTAAACAAAAACAATGGGCAATGTCTGTCTGCTTCATTAAAAAGAAATTCCCCTTTTATTCCTTGTTGATTTTAATCCTAATTCATCGCTTTTTTAAATAACTTTAAATGACCCGGTTTTTAATGTTAAATTATTTTCAACAAACTTTAAATGTATTTTAGGTGATACCAGGACAAATCAAATGATAACTCTTGTTGTAATGCACACTTTGTTTTTACGAGAACATAACAGACTTGCGAAAAATCTAGCTGAGCTTAATCCTCACTGGAATGATGAACAATTATTTTTAGAAGCAAGACAGATATTAATAGCCGAAATGCAAATTATAATCTATAATGAATTTTTACCAACTGTTTTAGGTAGGTATAAAAATTATTTTAATAAAATAAAAATACAACGACAATTTAATTTAAGGCAAAATTACCGTTACCCACGGTACATTAGTACTCAGGTTTTTATTTTTGGTGTTAAATAATATATTTTTTTAACAGGGCTTGTTACTTTGTATTGCTAAAACGTACTGTTTATATATCTGAAACAAGCATGATTTAAATTGTCAAGTATATGTCAAATATCTAATTGGGTCAAATAATAACATAAATATATGTTTCTTTTCTGGGGTAATATCCCTAGTGCATTTAATTTTTCCAGAAAAATTCGGAAAAACGAGTTTTTAAGTAATTTGTTTTAACAAATAGCATGAGCGAGAGTGGTTTTAAAAAATCCGAGTCGAAGACGAGGATTTTTCCACTTTCGCGAATGGTATTTGTTAAAACAGATTACTTAGAAACGAGTGTTCCAATTTTTCTTTAGGAAAAATTAGATGGACGAGGGATATTTGGTAAGATTATTTCCTGAGTTTAATAAACATTTTATTTTAATACAATTTTTTTTTTATTTAAACAATTAGAACAATAATTAATAAGAACAATATAACTTTCAAGCAAGGAAAGGTAATTACTTCAAACTCATTTTAAATTACAATTAATACAAAAATTACAATTATTGTAGGTTACAGGAGTATTGTTAGCCATATCGGTTAAATTGTTTTTAATTATGTTTGTAGTAGCACTATTCTCTATGTTGCTGTTGCTGTTTTGATATAAGCGTTTTTTCTGCCAAGTTACAATAAACATTTACAGATTTTGTTGCAAAATTAAAAAGCAATATCTTACCTGTTTTGATTCCATAACTATCAATTTCTTCTTTAAAATGTTCTGTTAAGCAACGAGCGAGCCGCTACAATAAAGTAAAATTTACGCTGCAACCCGGTTGGGGTTGTCTCATCCCATAAGGACACCATCTTGTAGTAGTCGTCCATATTTAAAGAAGCTGAACTTGTTTTCCTTTTTTCTTCATGTTTCTGGAGACTTCTCCTTTTCGCATTTCGAGCGTCTCTAGCTGGCTTAAAGATAATGTCGTGAAATGGATCGAACACGATATTAAATTCTTGAAAATATTTTTCCTGCAGTTTTTTGGCAACGATATTCCACATTACTTTTACACACAGTTCTTTGTAGTCTTCCCCATTACCTTTGCGCATGTTCCATGCCCAGTCCTTGAGGATTAAATTTAGCTCACCTGTAGTTGTTGTCTGGAGTAATTGGTAATATTTTGCTTGGCAAGATTCCATAAATTGCTTCCAGATCGATGTGTGAGTTTTCTGAGTATTTAGTGGAGCACTATTTTCAACAGCCGCATTAATTTTACTTTCGGAAACATTTCCAAACCGATTCATTTTAAGTTTCAGTTGAAAAATTAATAAATTCGTAAGCGTCGTTTGTGATCTTTGTTGTCGGTAACGGTACATAGCAACACAGCATAGAAACCATCAAGTTTGTTTTAACAAGGCAACTTGTCAAACTTGCATGAAATTTTTTTGATTTTTTTCCGGAAAAACTGCTGACAGCTAAGTTGACAGTTGTTAAGTAATTTTTCTACTTAAAATTTATATTTGACATACCAATTCTTGATAGCGATTAATCAAAATTAATAGGAAGGAAATAATCGAAAATATATCCTGGTATTTAGCGAACGAACGATACTATCGTCAGCACAGAATATTTTATAAGCACCTGAGTTAGGAATTGTATGGAAAACCCTGTATTCGGAAAAAGGCATTGGTACAGATGTAAAAAAACCTTTAGCATTTGGTTTTCTTTTTTAAATGCAGAATTGCAAGACCCTAAGATTAAATTTAATATTTCGTCGGTCTAAAGTGTTAACCTGCTCTTATTAAGTCCAAATTGACCAGTTTTACAGGAGACACATAAAACGTTCGTAAATTAACAGGAGCTGCAGAATTAACATTAGCGTTATATATTTTTTGTTTTTAAATAAGCGGTACTATTTATAATGGTATTCTGAAAAGATTATACTTTGTTCTATGTTCATTAAATAATTTTTGGAGTTGGCGGGTTTTTGATTTTATTTTTAAAGCAAAAGATGGACTTGGCAGGTTAAAATGTAGAAATAATGAAGTAAAGATTATCAAAGAAAACAACAAAGAAAAGAAAACAACCATATAATTTCTTAAATAAAAAATTAAAAAACATTGTTTTTTTTTTCGAAAAAAATAATTAGATGAAATGTGTATTTGAAAAAATTATGCATGTAGAAATTCATCGTAAAATATGTGATAGTCATCAGGCAAAGTTTTTTTTTTGGTAATTTGTAGACCCTCATATTTTCGGGTGCTTATTTTTCGCCTTTCGACAAGGTAGCTGAGTCCATAAAACAGGCTCAACATTTTGGGCGTTTCTTTGAGGAACTACCTCCCATTCTTCTGCGAAACGACTTTTGTAAAATATTTTACCTTTGGGAGTGTATGGTACATTCCACAATAATTCGTTGATTTCTTAACCGCAATAAAATTTAAATGACAATCGTAAACCCAGCCATAAATAAGTTGCCTGACAAATATCTATTGTGTAGGCACCACGCCTTTTGAAAAAGTACAGGTACTGATTACTTACTATCTTAAAACCCTAATGAAAAGTTTAATACATTAATAAAATTGTTGTATTGTTTTACCTGCACACACATAGTTTGTTTAATTATTTTTATTTAATACTGGCTAAGACTAGCATTTTCAATTACTATAAGAGCGTAGTCTAGAATCACAGTGGGAAAATGTCATTGCATAAGATTAGCTTATTGTATTAGCTTGTGTAGGATTAGCTATATTTAAATGAAAATAAATGTTTTACTCATTTAAACCCAGCGTTTTTGCAATTTTACACTGTTTCTTGGTAAGGTAAGAATTGGCTTGACCTCCCCCAGTGATAATGATTGTTATATACATATTTATACGGCCGCTCTAGTTTACTTAAAAAACTTGTATTAACTACTAAAGGATAAATATTTTTGGCTTTATCATGCCAAAGTTAAAATAACTTTTATAATTTAATTTTTCTTCACTTTTATATACGTGTTATACCACACTTTTTCTCTTTTAAAGGTAACCAAAAACTATTTTGAATATTATTTTTCGACTTTAGAAAGAAAAAAATAATCGAGAATTCTTGGTAAAATTTGTTTGATGGTTGTGAATGTAGATATAGCAAGTTTTGGCGCTTTCAAATAAATGTAAGATAAATATATAAATAGAGTTTAATTTAATTATAGGTAGTAAATACCTAATTAAAAATATTTAATACATTAATTTGCATTTCAAAATTTTAATATAAAATCTAAGCACAAGCCTAGACGGTAGCTATCCACATAAATGGTATAATGTAGTTGTTGTATTAGAAAGTTATTATTAAGAAGACAAAAAGGCAGTTGTCTCCATAAGTGCTATTCCACTGTTTCTTAATATAGTAAACCGCTAGTAAATATCTATAAGACTAAACACCTATTTACAGTTAGTGCACACCTTTACCTAAGCAGTGTATTATGCAAAGTCGTATAAGAATACAGACCCTTTTATACCCTTTTATTTACAGTAAAATTTTCAGAACGACTGTTTTTCCATATGGATATTTACTAACATTACTTTGATGATTGGTATTGGTCGTTTTACCAACAAGAAATTAGCAGTTGTTCCCTTTTTTACCTAAATTATGAGTTTAGAAGGAATCGACGCCTGATTACCAAAAACTATTTCACCTCAATTTTTTATACGATCATCTTTAAATTGCCCCACTGATGATATAAATGCATGTTACCATGGGGCAACCTGATGCCATTTTGTTTAAACCGAAACGGTTTAAACAATTGCAAGGAATTGTTATTTTCCAACCGGACATTTTTTTATATATTCTTTATTAAAATACAAATAAAAACGGTTCTATGACTTTTCACGATTAAGTCAATATTTTTGGAGATATTAATTTTAAAATATAGAAAAATCTAAAGTTTGGGTACTTTTGACCCATGAAAAATATATAAAAAAAATAATAAAATATTAAAAATATTTATGTTTTATTCCTTATACAATAGTTAATAATATCCTTAATTGAGATTTGAGAAAAATATATTTTTTATATCTGTTTTTTGATTGTTTATTACGCGCGCTCACAAGTGTGCGTCCCTTACCTTTAAGTATCGTCTCCCTGACTCATACACTGTATCGGCCTCTCCATGTTCTGAATCATTATTTATTATTTATCTTAAAAACTATTAACTTTACTAAAAATTGTTAATGAGAGCAAAAATATTATGAATGAAATTATCTAGAATTTGTTTTATAAGTTTTTTCCTGAAATTAATTTTACAAAAGTTATTGGAGCTTTATTTTACTTGTGAGCGCGCGTAATAAACAATCAAAAAACAGGTATAAACCACATATATATTTTTTTAAATTTCAATTAAGGATATTATTAACTTTTGTATAAGGAATAAAAAATTAAAATTTTTTATATTTAATTCTTTTTTATATATATTTTTCATGGGTCAAACGTACCTAAATTTGAGATTTTTTGAACCTCTAAAAATTTATATCTCCAAAAATGAAACAGTTTTTATTTGTATTTTAATAAAGAATATATAAAAAAAATTGTCCGGTTAAAAAATAAGAATGCCTTGCAATTGTTTAAACCATTTCGGTTTAAACAATATGGCACTAGGTTGCCCCATGGCAACACACATTTATATCATCAGTATGGCAGTTTAAAGAGGATCGTATAAAAAAATTGAGGTGAAATAGTTTTCGGTACTCATGCGCCGATTCCTCCTAGACTTTATAGGATAAATCCCAAAATTTTAAAAGTCTTTTTTTTATAATATAAAACAAAATGTAATACATATATTTTTAATGTCTTAAATTAGAAACTAATAATTTATTTTAATTATGATTAAATGATTATACGTTTACAGATGGCATTGTTATTTTTTGGGTATTAAATTCGAAGACATTCATTGCATATTGTACTTTGAGCTGTAAAATATATTTTTTAAAAACTACCAAATTTAAATCATCTTTGTTGAATTTTTTCTGTAACGAAGGTAAGTTATTTTCTTTATGCCACGAAAGTTAGCGCATGGTCCAGGACGAATCTCTTTCTGGAATGATATTATTTACTTTTTAGCAATGTTAGCAAAAGTAAAAAGTTGCTTCCTTAAATTTTTGTTGATCTAAAATCTTGAAAAAAGTATATTATATTAGTTAAATTATTTACAGGTCAGGATGCCATGGAAGAGTTTGGTCTTTCATTACAACAACCTGGAAAATACTCCTTGGACTACAACCCGTTAATTGAACCATCTGTTACGAATGAGTTTGCTGCCGCTGCCCTAAGATTTGGACATTCTATGGTCGATGGACGGTTAAAGTAAGTGTGTTACATTTGGTTAACTAAACATAAATACGGTAAAAACAATATGTACTTAATACTTCATATAATTAGGATTTGTTGCCTGTCGGTTGTACAGCAAAACTATCACAATTACGATACTTGTGAAAATATTAAAAATTACTAATAACTTATCATGAAAACTAACATTTTATGATGATTTTTTTTAAGGAATAAAGATAAAGATTTTTTTGGTAAGTGTATGCCAAAAATTTTTTTGTTAAAATGTATAATTTTCTGCCGATTTAAAATCAATTATTCCCTATTTTTTATATACGATGGTACTTAAGCAGATTCAAATTTATTTGCTTATAAATTTGTGTCTCCAGCTGGAACGTTAAAGAAATCAAAAGAGCACACAACCTTGTTCTTCGCAATCTGATTTAGTGATTATTCGTTGGTTAAAAAATTTTCTTTTTGCAGCCCTACTTAACAATGTCAAGTCATTGTGTAATCGTAGCTTAAGAAATAATTTGACACAAGCTTAAAATCTTTGAAAGTGTTCTTTGCAGTCGTTTAGCAACTTTAACGCTAAACCAGATTTTAGTTTTTTTGTTTAGATTTTCACCTGTCACAATCTATCCTCCTTCCCCAACCTCTTTTTACAGATGTAAAATATAAACTATTTTTTAGAGTATATGGCGCAACTAAAATGGAAGAAATGATTGCAATCCCAGAAGTAATGTTTTATCCATCTAGAATGAGACATCCAAAGTTTATGGATGAAATTTTAAGTACTCTTACTACTGAGCCTATTCAAGATGTAGATGCTTCTATGCCAGAAGCGGTAAATATGTTTCATTTTTATCAACTACTAATATATACAGCGTGTCGAAATTGCTAGGAAATGTATTGTGATCTTGGAAATTATAAGAGGTAGAAACATAATTGAATAAGGACAGTTGTAGACTATACAATTGTTAATTTATTTCCAGTTTGATAAAGGCTTTATCTTGTTTCGTTTTAAAATATTTAAAAAAAACTAAAAGTCAACATTTTGGAAAAAAATGCTCTATTTCTTTTCTTCAAAATATTTTTAGAATTTGTAAAAACATTATTAGGACAACTTTTTAAAAGCAATCCATCCCTATATTTTTATTTTAATTTTGACGTTTTGGTTTTAGAATACCATCATCAATTTTTTTTATGCTGCCGTTTTGTTTTCATGATATTTAATTTTTTTATTAAGATAAAAAATTATTAAAAATATTTTATTTTTGTCATGTCAAAAAAACATTTTTGTCCGAGTAAGCCATGACTGCTATAAATTCCTTTACAGGGAATACTCTTAAGAAAGTTAATACACGTGTATTTCTTACCTTTATTAACTCATGTTTTCCACCAAAGACTCACTTAATCTGCATCGACTGCCACAAGTCAAATATTAAAGAAAGGTACACTTTTTACCACGTTACCACAATGGTTTAAAGAACTGTCAAAGCTACATTGATAAAAACGGTCGACATCTTGAATTGTAGCATTAATTTATATTGTTATTGTGAAATTGTATTCTATTTTAACATAATTATTGTTTTGTATATTTTTATTTTAATTTTGACGTTTTGGTTTTAGAATACCATCATCACCTTTTTTATGCTGCCGTTTTGTTTTTATGATATTTAATTTTTTTATTAAGATAAAAAATTATTAAAAATATTTTATTTTTGTCATGTCAAAAAAACATTTTTGTCCGAGTAAGCCATGACTGCTATATATTCCTTTACAGGGAATACTCTTAAGAAAGTTAATACACGTGTATTTCTTACCTTTATTAACTCATGTTTTCCACCAAAGACTCACTTAATCTGCATCGACTGTCACAAGTCAAATATTATAGAAAGGTACACTTTTTACCACGTTACCACAATGGTTTAAAGAACTGTCAAAGCTACATTGATAAAAACGGTCGACATCTTGAATTGTAGCATTAATTTATATTGTTATTGTAAAATTGTATTCTATTTTAACATAATTATTGTTTTGTTAAAAAATCTCTAAAAAAAGTTTAGCTCCTAAATTATGAAGAGGATGCAGGTTTAATCGCAAAATATTCTTGAATGTCTGCATTTTGACGTTCAGTATTTTTTGATACTTATTAGTCAGATTTTTTTTCCATATGCAAGTATATATGTAATAAGTGTAAAGAATATTGTTTTTTTTCAGAGTTTATTATGTTTAGTTTAGTTGTCGTATTGTGTTGGAACCAATTTGGAAATGAAAATTTTGGTTTTTTGTATGTTATTAGGTTTAGTTTCCAATTTAATAAAACAAAAAAAGGCTTTTGGCACACACACCTTTTTTTGATATAGTACAGGAAATGGGGCATTTTGGCTAGGATTTTTTTCCTGCATGGATTTACCTGAAATTTTTACAGAAGGTAGGGAATAACCCAAGGATCAAAGTTTACATTTTAACTACAGAAATCGATAAAAAAAGTATTTTTAAGTAAAAAATGTTCTATACATTTTTTTCGTAAAACTAATATTTTCGAGTTATTCGCGATTGAAAGTAAAAGTTTTTCGACAAAAAAATCGACATTTTTAATGGGTTTTTCACGAATAACTCTAAAAATATGCATTTGCAAAATATTGTAAAAAGCAAAATTGTAGCTTATAAAAAAACTAGAATTTTTTTAATGGTTAGCTTTTGTTCGTCAAATGCTAAATTTGAAATATTCAAAGTTAAATAGCGGAAGAAGTTTGTATTTTTCAAGAAAAACATATAAGGTCTTTTTTAAAGTATATATTAAGACCTTTTTTTTTAAACAAAAAAGGGTTTTTAGCATGAAAATTAAGCGAGTTATGATAAAAATAAGGTCGGTTCCTACTTTTATTTTACGAAAAGATCATTAAAAACAACCCCCTAATTCCCCTCTTAATTAAAATGAATCTGTACCCTTCTGCGATTCTTTTTATATATGTACTATTTATACATTCTAGAAGTTTAACCGATTTAAAATGCTTAATTTTATAAAAATTGGAGCTTAAATTGAAAAACGATTTTCCGCAATTTCGTAAAAATAACCATTTTCTTCAAAATAACTCCAGCAATACTGGAGACATGAAAATAGTGCTGGAGTACCGAATTATAGCTTTTTTGATAAAAAAGACTTTTCATTATATAGATTTTTCTGTACAATAAATATTTGGCCCGTTAAAGCCTCTATTTACGAGCGAGCACCACCGTATTCTAGCCCTTTAAACTCTAGAACTAAGGAAAATAAAAGGATTTAGTTAAAACTAAAGGAGCTATGTTTAAAAACCAATCAATTTTTTTTAATTCGAATAACCCACTTCGGAGCATAATATTCTATAAAATCGGTATACTTGTGACTTGTACCGGTATATTTTTTTTATGTAATTCTACTTTCTTTTCCTATTTATATCTATTAGATTGGTTTATAATAATTGCAATGTTATAAGGGGTGGTTTTTAAGGATTGAAAATTTGCAAAAAAATAAAATTGGTAATATTTCAGGCAGTAATATTTTTAATTATTAAATCTGTCAAGCTATTAATTTTTTGGGAAAACATTTTTTTTAATCAAGCTATAATAAGGGGTCCAAAAGTTGCAAAATGAAATTAGTACATATTTTAAGCAACAGCATTCTAAAATTAAATCACTATGGTAAATTAATCACTTTTTTAGGGTAAATATTTTTTTACTTTAAGCTCTAACAAGGGTTGTTTTTAAGGGTTGAAATATTTTAAAATTGTATTCCAAAGCATAAAACAATCATTAATCAATTAATCCAAACCAACTTTTACCCATCTTAAGGTTTAAAATGTTATTTTATAAGTTTTGATAATTAGGGGTAGTTTTCACCCTGAAAAAACAGCGCACATCACCATGAAATAGAATTTAAAGTAGAGGGTTAGAAGCGCCTAATTCCTAATTTTGATGCAAATCGATGCGAACAAAAAAATTGCGAGGTTTTGCCATTTTTTAGCTTCATTTCCGGGACTATAATTATGTATCATCAAATCGTTTTAATTTGTCAAAATTTGTTTTTGTAAATCTCATAAGGGATGGTTATTTAAAGGTTGAGTTATGGTAGTTAAATATTTATTATACCGTAAACTATTAAAATATATTTTTTTCTACAATAAAAGCGTTATTAAATAATTTTTAATTGAAAAAAAAATTTTTTTTGTAATTTCGTTATAAAGGGTGATTTTTAAGAGTTGAAACGTTACAAATATAATGTTAGATATAACTCACAACATAAAAATATATTAATTTAATATATTTAGCTATGATTTTAATTTACTAAAAGGGCTATTTCTTTTTTTTTAAATTTTTTAGCATAAGGGGTGATTTTACCCCCTAAAAATAAAAGCACACCCTAAGCGTATATAAACTTTGTTCTAACGGGTTACAGCAACTTAATTCCAAATTTACATAAAATTGAAACTGTACAAAAAAAACAGGAGGTCAAACACCTTTTTTTGTCCCCATCCACTGTACTAATAGAAATTTAACAGCTTTCATATTCAAAGGTGAATCCGACCTAGCGTCGACAATAAAAAAAATCACTAAAAGACATTTCGGTCAATGCAGACCAAATAAATCTCCGTCTTTGTTTGATACAGTAGTTTATAAAAGGGTTTGAAATACACTTGCTTTGTTTCCCAACACCATTCCGTATAAGAAAAAACAATGGCAATATTTTGTAAAGTTTTAAAGATCACTTGGACAAAAAATTTTTTTTTTTTTTAACATAAAAACAAAAAAATAAATCTTTCAAAATTTAATGCACCAGGAAAATAACGTTCCTTTAAAGTGCTAAAAAACAAAAAGGCCCCCATAAGAAAAAGAAAAGCTGATGAAGTATCCCCAAAAACCGAAACTTCAAAAAAAAATCTAAATGCAGCGATGCATTGCTTTTAAAAGTAGTCCCATTAATTCAACAGATTCTAAAAAAAATTTTTAAAAAAAAAAAATGTAGCATTTTTTTAAAAATTTTTTTTTTTAAAAATCTCATAAACAAGAAAGATAAGTCGTCATTAAACCGGCATTCAATTTACCAAAAGGGCCACAACTTTTCGCATTTAGTCATCTTTCTATATCTTATAATTTATAGGGTTCCACTACATTCCCTATTAATTTCAGACAAACTGTATTTAAAAGTGTGTTTTATTTTTTTTTTATGTAGTAAATTCTTTCTGGAGCCACCGACCTAAGCCTAACAAATTTTTTCGCACATTTTTTCAATCCATAAACTAATATTTGACAATTTTTCGTTTACCGGTGTTTCTCTTAAATTTCTTAATCTTTTTTATAAAGAAGCTAAGTTTGTATAAAAATGATCTTATTTTACTGCTAACAAATGCAAAAAAAAATAGTAAACTTCAATGCTATTTTAGTAAAAGCTACGTATTCTAGAAATGTTTAGTTTAATATTTTTGTTTTTAAACAAAATTCAACTAAAGTTGCTTACATTTTAGCTAACCAAATACATGTTTAGAGGTGGAAACCCTTTTCTGTAGATTTGGCATCAATTAATATACAAAGAGGACGAGATCATGGTTTAAGGCCATATAATTTACCGAGAATTAGCTGGTTTACCACGAATAAAAGACTTTAGCAAATTTTTGGACTAGGGGTAAAATGTTTATTCATTTTAAATATGAAATATATTACTTAATACTGTATCCAGTGTTTTTAAGTTGAAATTTTTTTTTTTATATAAACCCTGTTTTTCTGAGTTTTACGATACTTTTAAAATACCCACTGCTTTAAACCAATTTTCTGATATCTAAAAGAAAAGTGATATTGTTTGTCAGTGGTTTTAATTATAAATAGATGTTTTTCAAAAGAAACTTAACAAAGTACGTATTTCCCAAAACCCTTAAATAAACTGCTCAACAAAAAGATCGTCCCATTTAATTTTTAGACCCATTTTCAAACTGCTGAAACCCTTTTTTAAAATTAATTTTTTTGAATATCTAAAACGAGGTTTAAAACCGTGTTTCTTCTACTTTAAGCTGTAATACATTTAGTTTTACTAAGATAAATATTATCATGATGTACAGGGTGATCAATAGAGGCTGCAAAGAAAAAAAAAATTGAGTGTGCCCCATTTCAGTGGTAATTTTTTTTGGTCGTTATAATATGGGTTGTAACCAAGGTCATATCAATATCTCTAGACGTTTATGCCAGTTTTTGAATTGAAAACCCTTTTGGGCCGATACACTTTTTTTAACGTCAAATTTTGGTAATCAATTCTTTAAAAAGCTATAACTGGAAAATTGATTGACGGATTTTAACAAATGTTTCTTATTCGGAAAGCTCATTTCATGTAGTTTTTTTATGTTCTAAGCACTTTTTGATGGGTTATACTTTTATGAATATAGGGGGCCAACAAATACCAAAAACGTAGCGGGTTTAGAAATCCTAAATATAGGGTAAATTATTGAACCCAAAGGGACCATATTTGTCGGTTTTGTTTTAAAAATGGCCAAGTTGAAGTTTGTATCAATATCTCGAAACGATTTCTACCGTTAATCAGTTTATGATGTTTAAGTGCCTGTAAACTTATTCAGCAAAATGCGTCGTTATTATGGCATTAGGTCTGAATGGTAGGAATTACAACAACGTCTTAAAGTTTTAAACATTTTTAAACATAAATTAGGATATTTGGTGTTATACACCATCATATACGGAGTGATCAACAAAGTGCTTTAAAAAAATTTAAATGTTTAATGTTGTCCATTTTTGGATAAAAATGTTTTACTTATTAAAATTATATTGTTTTTTTTGATATTCCTAGACGTTGTTGCAAGTCTTTATTATTAAAATTCTAGATAACTGTAAATTTAGAATAACAAACTGTTTAATGACAATGACATGATTCCATCGTTGTTATAGAAACGTATCGCTGCTATAGATAAATTCAATGTATCAAGTAAACATTTTTTTGTTTTTGTAGAGGTAATTTGACTTTTTTAAAAACGGCAAAACTAAGCTAAAATCAACTAAAAAATATAGTGCGGTAAGTTTTGGACACCGAAATGTACTAAAAGAGTTTCAAGCCTAACAATTTTAATCTAAAACATGTTACGCAAACAAGGCCGTTTTGTACCTAATGTTGCGGTAATTATGGATACCATAATAAATTTGAAAGCACTTTGTTGATCACTCCATATATCATGGTGTACAACACCAAATACCCTAATTTATGTTTAAAAATGTTTAAAACTTTAAGACGTTGTTGGAATTCCTACCAATTTAGACCTAATGTCATAATAACGACGCATTTTGCTGAAAAGTTTACAGGCACTTAAACAGCATAAATCGATTAACGGTAGAAATCGTTTCGAGATATTGACACAAATTCAACTTGGCTATTTTTAAAAAAAACACACACACATGTTCCCTTTGGCACTCAATAATTTACCTTATATTTAGGATTTCTAAATAAACTACGTTTTTTGGGATTTGTTGGCCCCGTATACCATAAAATTATAACCTATTAAAAAGTGCTTAGGACTAAAAATCTACATAAAATGAGCTTTCCGAATATGAAACACTTGTTGAAATCCGTCAATCCATTTTTCGTTATAGCTTTTTAAAGAGTTGATCACCCAAATTTGACGTTTAGAAGTGTATTGCAAGCCGGGTCTTCATTCAACTGGCATAAACGTCCAGAGATATTGATATGACCTTTGTAACAACCCATATTATAAGACCAAAAAAATTTCCACTGAAATGGGACACACTCGAATTTTTTGTTCTTTTACAGCACTCTATTGATCTCCCTGTAAATCATAATAATATTCATCTTACTAAAACTAAATGCAATACAGCTTAAAGTAGAAGTAACGCTGTTTTAAACTTCGTTTTAGATATTTAAAAAAGTTAATTTTAAAAGTTACAGCAGTTTGAAAATGGGTCTACAAATTAAATGGTACGATCTTTTTTTTGAGCAGTTTATTTTGATATCAGCAATTCTAAATTATTAAAAATTTTTTCTCATCCCCAGAAAAAAATTTTAAAAACCTATTCCATTAAAATATTTTTAGGTTTTGTATGAAAACATGGAATGATAAAGTTTAAAAATGTTAGACATACAATAAAGGCAAATTTAAATTTTTTTTTATATAGTACTACGCTAGAGTTAACAAATGGGAATAGTTTATTTAGGCCAAATATGTTTATAAACATAAAACGATTTAATTTTTTTTTTTAAAGAAAAATCAATTTATGTGCATTGCGTGTTAATATTAAATTATTTATCTTTTTTTTTTTAAAATTTATTACGAAATAATTTCCTTAATTAACATAAAATACGTAAACATTAGGTTTTTATTTTGATTGGTCTATATATTTTTCAAAGTCTACGCTATACTTGTATATTTTTTTATCTAAGTTTTTTAAAATTTATTTAATAATTTAAATCCATTTTTGTAAATAAAAGAGATTTAGGATATATGCTACATTAGTAAATACTTCTATATGTATGTGTTTAGGCAGATATACAGTGTGACCTGTATATCTGGGATATTTTATTAATCTTTTTATTTAAAATTTGGTCTATTTTTTTCAAAAAATTCCAAAGTAAGTTTTCTAAAAATATACGAAAGTTATAGAAGAAGTTTGTTTAAATACAATTTTTAACCAATATGTAAAATTTCAGATGTTTAAGGTAATTTTCTTTTTTTGTAAACTGCATTCTCTTTGCAAAATTAGAGTCAACTCAGCTACATTAAACTTTCTAGTTTTGAAAATGCTTTATTCGACACTTTTTTAAAAGTTGCGCCATATTAAATGTGTGTTTTTCTAAAAAATTAAATCGGCCTATTAAGGTTTGCTCACATAAAATATCCATTTTTGATTCTATTTTTTCAACCCCGTGGCGGCGTACAAACCCGTTGAACCGATCTGGTTTTGGTAATTTTTACTTCAATCAGGTAGGCCTGAATTCTTTGCTTAAATTCCCTTTAAAAATCTTTTACGTATCGTCCTGAATTTTAATGTAAACAATAAGAACTGGTAAGGTTCAAAAAAACTGACACAAAGGCAAAGCAGCCTAAACCCTCCAATTAGTAACTCGCCCACCACCTAATTATGAACCTACCTACTTCCCAAGGGTTTCCCCACCCAAAATTTTTAAACCCCCCTGGATCTTTTTCTTACCTCTAATCTAAATTCTACCAAGCATCAGTAACTGCTCCCGGTCGCTCAGATCATGGTTTGATCACTGTATCATACTCTATCCATTCTGAAGCAACTGCATGTATGTATGCCCCATGCACTGTCTGGCACTACAACTCGGCCACTGGGATGATTTCTTTACCACCTCCCCTTTGGGGATCCTACCAGCTTTTCCATTTACGATTCCTCCGAAATTTGTAAAGAACTTACCGAAAAAAATTTAACTGTGGCAATGAGACCTATATTTCATATCAATAAGAACTCCAAACCCTCAAATAACAAACCGTTTTTTTTTTTTAATCCGGAAAAAGCCAGACTTTAAAAAATTCGCCCACAAAGTTTTGAATCAAATGGCAGTTAATCGTTCGGTCCTTTGAATACTTTAGCCAAAACTTTTGAACAAATTTTTTTCCACCCTATCTTCACGACTTCTGCTCTAAAGAGTTGGCCAGTATAATTCCTTCATTGGCAGCTCCCAACAGAGGCACACATAGTGCCACTTGTATAATTTCTTTTACAGCGGCGGCTCCGAAATTCCCCCTTTGTTGTTCCTGTATCCTTACCAGATTATGAAACCTGCTACCCTCAGGAGTTTTTCGTTTTCCTTCAAATCTCCAATTTTAAATCTCGTGTAAATAAACTTCCCCTTACCACATTTCAGGAACCCCGGGACGTTGGTACTTATGCCTCAGCCTTCGTGGACTGTGTAAAAAATAAAAAAATATTTTGTGTCTAAAAGTTATAACACTTTAATATTAAGAAAATATTTAAATAAAAAAGAGTCAAATAAAAAAATTAATAACTATTTAATAAACTATTTTTTTTAAATAAAAACATTACTTTTAGACACAAACTACATTTCAAAAAAAGATATTTCATAAAGTTACCTTAAACAGGGTCAAAAAAAAATAAACAGTAGGTTAGAGGGCTTTCCTGGCCTGAGGGCTCCCCCCTTCCCCCTTTTAAAAGGGCTCGTGAAATCTTAGTCTTTCGAGTTCTGGGCGGTAGTCATTTTCCTTCTTCCCTTCCTCCTTTCTTTTTAGTTTTCCTTCTTCCTCTTCTTTATTTTTTTTCCTTTCTTTTTTTTTTCCCTCTGTAAAATTTGGAAAAATGATATGCACACCCGAACGTAAAGTTATCCGGAGGTAAAAACCCTCCATTCGGTTCTCCGGGCAGGGACATTTGGGGGCCCCATCGAAAAGTTGATATCCTTACAAAATATGTGGGCTTAACTCCTACGTAAACCTTTCAATTATCTTCAATCCTCCAAACCCCCTTACTTACCGAAACCCAAATAATAAAAAAGCATCCAACCACCTCCTTTTCCCAGGGGTTTGAACTTATTTCATCTTTTTTACCTCGGGGCGTTTGTGTTTAGTTGCAACGACTTGGCATGTGTGGGTTTTAACCCGAATCGGGAGGCCTGATATTCTTTGGCTTAAACTTACATTCAGATCTTCTACCAAACATCTGCTGTATATACCGGTCACCGTCTGCAATTCCCCCAACGAGTTCTTTGATTTCCTTTCAATAAAGATCGACAATATTATTTCCCAGTTTCCATTGGCCGATGTAATCGTCCTCGGAGATTTTAATGTTCATAATAAGGATTGGCTAGGCTCCACAAAAACTGATACACAAGGCAGAGCAGCAGAAAATTTCCCAATCAGCAACTCGCTCACCAATTTAATCATGGAACCTACCTACTTTCCTAGGGTTCCACCCATAATTCTAACTCCCCAGATCTCTTTCTTACTTCCCCCCTCGAACTCTATCAAGCATCAGTAACTGCTCCCCTTGGTCGCTCTGACCATGGTTTGGTCACCGTATCATACTCCACTCATTTTGAGGCAACTGAAGGCATGCCGCCACGAACCGTCTGGCATTACAATTCGGCCGACTGGGATGGTCTGAAGATTTCTTTGCCAGCGACCCTTGGGATCCTACCTGCTTTTCTACTCGATCCTTCCGAAATATGTAAACAAATTACCGAAACAATTTAACAGGCATTGAGACCTATATTCCCACACTAGAAAGAACCCCATAACTTCAAATCACAAACCGTGGTTTTATAAATCCTGTGACAAAGCCAGACTTTTAAAATTCTAAGCCCACAAAGAAGTTTTTCAAAACCCCAGTCCCGAAAATCGACAGGCTAGCATCGAAGCAGAAATCATAATAATCAGAACATCTCAGAAGCAAAAGACCGTTTTAACAATCAAATAAAAGATAAAGTTCTCTCTTGCTCAAATGACAGTAAAGCTTTTGGTCCTTGCCAAAAATATTAGTCAGAACTTTTGCACAAATTATTTTCCACACCTAATATCTAAAGATGGAATTGTCTCTCACCTCCAAAGAAAAGCAGAACTATTTGCCAACAATTTTGCGCTTGATCCTCCTATTAATCTTCCTCTTCCAACAGTTGACCCTGTTTCTCATAAAATGTCCAATTTAATTTTAAAGTCAAACAGGCTTTCTTCTCTTAATACAAAAATCGTCTGGGCTGGATGGCATACCAGCAATCGTCTTAAAAAATGTGTTCCGAGCTGCACCCATCTTAACTCGCCTCTTTCGAATCTCTTACTACACGGGCATTTTCCCGGAGAGTTGGAAAGCTGCACGTGTGCAACCTGTCCCAAAAAAGGATCCAAAAGTCTCCTTCTAACTATAGACCTATATCTCTTCTTTCAGTTGTTTGCAAAGTAATGGAAAAATTCATTAATTCCCAAATCTTAAAGTATCTGAAAAACATAAGAGCTTACATGATAGACAATATGGATTCCGTCACAGTAGATCCACAGCTGTTCTTCTTTCCTTTGTCTCACATAACTGTAACAAGTCCCTTGAGTTTCTTGGTGAATCCCAGATCGTTGCTCTTGACATATCCAAAGCTTTCGATCATGTCTGGATGATGGGCTTTAACAAAATTCCTTCTTACGGTCTTCCACCAAGCTTTCGTTT
>JAHBCN010002988.1:81723-104039 GCA_019359885.1 Listronotus oregonensis
ACTAGAATTTTTTTAATGGTTAGCTTTTGTTCGTCAAATGCTAAATTTGAAATATTCAAAGTCAAATAGCGGAAGAAGTTTGTATTTTTCAAGAAAAACATATAAGGTCTTTTTTAAAGTATATATTAAGACCTTTTTTTTAAACAAAAAAGGTTTTTAGCATGAAAATTGAGCGAGTTATGATAAAAATAAGGTCGATTCCTACTTTTATTTTACGAAAAGATCATTAAAAACAACCCCCTAATTCCCCTCTTAATTAAAATGAATCTGTCCCCTTCTGCGATTCTTTTTATATATGTACTATTTATACATTCTAGAAGTTTAATCGAATCAAAATGCTTAATTTTATAAAAATTGGGGCTTAAATTGAAAAACGATTTTCCGCAATTTCGTAAAAATAACCATTTTCTTCAAAATAACTCCAGCAATACTGGAGACATGAAAATAGTGCTGGAGTACCGAATTATAGCTTTTTTGATAAAAAAGACTTTTCATTATATAGATTTTTCTGTACAATAAATATTTGGCCAGACATGGCCGGTTAAAGCCTCTATTTACGAGCGAGCACCACCGTATTCTAGCACTTTAAACTCTAGAACTAAGGAAAATAAAAGGATTTAGTTAAAACTAAAGGAGCTATGTTTAAAAACCAATCAATTTTTTTTTTAAATTCGAATAGCCCACTTCGGAGCATAATATTCTATAAAATCGGTATACTTGTGACTTGTACCGGTATATTTTTTTTATGTAATTCTACTTTCTTTTCCTATTTATATCTATTAGATTGGTTTATAATAATTGCAATGTTATAAGGGGTGGTTTTTAAGGATTGAAAATTTGCAAAAAAATAAAATTGGTAATAATTCAGGCAGTAATATTTTTAATTATTAAATCTGTCAAGCTATTAATTTTTTGGGGATAAATTTTTTTTTTAATCAAGCTATAATAAGGGTTGATTTATAAGGGTCGAAAAGTTGCAAAATGAAATTAGTACATATTTTAAGCAACAGCATTCTAAAATTAAATCACTATGGTAAATTAATCACTTTTTTATGGTAAATATTTTTTTTTACTTTAAGCTCTAACAAGGGTTGATTTTAAAGGGTTGAAATATTTTAAAATTGTATTCCAAAGCATAAAACAATCATTAATCAATTAATCCAAACCGACTTTTACCCATCTTAAGGTTTAAAATGTTATTTTATAAGTTTTGATAATTAGGGGTAGTTTTCACCCTGAAAAAACAGCGCACATCACCATGAAATAGAATTTAAAGTAGAGGGTTAGAAGCGCCTAATTCCTAATTTTGATGCAAATCGATGCGAACAAAAAAATTGCGAGGTTTTGCCATTTTTTAGCTTCATTTCCGGGACTATAATTATGTATCATCAAATCGTTTTAATTTGTAAAAAATTTGTTTTAGTAAATCTCATAAGGGATGGTTATTTAAAGGTTGAGTTACGGTAGTTAAATATTTATTATACCGTAAACTATTAAAATATATTTTTTTCTACAATAAAAGCGTTATTAAATAATTTTTAAATGAAAAAAAACATTTTTTTTTGTAATTTCGTTATAAAGGGTAATTTTTAAGAGTTGAAACGTTACAAATATAATGTTAGATATAACTCACAACATAAAAATATATTAATTTAATATATTTAGCTATGATTTTAATTTACATAAGGTCTATTTCTTTGGTTTTTTAAATTTTTTAGCATAAGGGGTGATTTTACCCCCTAAAAATAAAAAGCACACCCTAAGCGTATATAAACTTTGTTCTAACGGGTAACAGCAACTTAATTCCAAATTTACATAAAAATTGAAACTGTACAAAAAAATCAGGAGGTCAAACACCTTTTTTTGTCCCCATCCACTGTACTAATAGAAATTTAACAGCTTTCATATTCAAAGGTGAATCCGACCTAGCGTCGACAATAAAAAAAATCACTAAAAGACATTTCGGTCAATGCAGACCAAATAAATATCCGTCTTTGTTTGGATACAGTAGTTTATAAAGGTTAGAAATACACTTGCTTTGCTTTCCCAACACCATTCCGTATAAGAAAATCAATGGCAATATTTTGTAAAGCTAATGATCACTTGGACAAAAAAAATTTTTTGGTTTTTTAACATAAAAACAAAAAAATAAATCTTTCAAAGTTTAATGCACCAGGAAAAATAACGTTCCTTTAAAGTGCTAAAAAACAAAATGGCCGCCATAAGAAAAAGAAAAGCTGATGAGAGTATCCCAAAACCGAAACTTCAAAATGAAATCTAAATGCAGCGATGCATTGCTTTTAAAGAGTAGTCCCATTAATTCAACAGATTCTAAAAATATTTTAAAATAAAAAAATGTAGCATTTTTTTAAAAATGTTTTTTTTTTAAATATCTCATAAACAAGAAAGATAAGTCGTCATTAAACCGGCATTCAATTTACCATTAAGTGGCCTACAACTTTTCGCATTTAGTCATCTTTCTATATCTTATAATTTATAGGGTTCCACTACATTCCCTATTAATTTCAGACAAACTGTATTTAAAAGTGTGTTTACCAATGGAAAACAATATATTAACATATTAAATCTTATTCGTTATTACATGTAAATAAATAAGATATATAATCTTATAAATACCAAATAACAATATTCTAAAAAATTTAAAAAAATAACTTAATCTATATTTAAACATTATAAACTTCATCAAGTCCTAGGTCTTCCGGATTGTTCCTAGGACCGATGCTGCATTACCCCGTTGCACAGCTAGACCAATTCTTTGGATGATGAAACTTCGAGATTTTTTGCATTGTATTTTTTGCAAATTTCATTAATAAAACCCTTAGCCTCATCACCCAAAGGACCAAAAGTTTCAACAGCAAAAGGAATGAAGATAAAGCGTTCTTCAAGCTCTTTATATTTCAGATGTTTTTTATTCTCGGCAATACGAGCAGCCGCACCTACAAAATTAGAAGTTTTGTCCAGATAGGATTTTGCAAGTGTATGGCTGCAAGTAGCGTCCCAAAGTAATTGTTTTCCATATTTCCAGGGAATTAAGGTCATTCCATCTACCCGTTTTCCATCGCTTCTGCAAACTCCAAGAGGCTCTAATACAGAAGGATTTTCAGCTAAAATCAGAGCTCTTTTGATAATGTCATTTATCTGACTGTGTCTAGAAGAACGCCCTGCGCTTTTTTTGCAGCTTAACCCATGTAGGCCATAAATATCAGCATTTTCGCCGCAAACGCAGGTGTGTTCCCCACACACAGGCAGACCAAGTCTGAGAGCGATGGAAATATGGAATGTTTTGTTGTCTAACAAATTTCCCAAGGACGAAGATGGAAGTGCGTTAATCCAAGCATTACTTTCAGGAGCCTGAAGAGCAAGTAGACGTGCCTTATCTTCACTTGTCTGGCACATGTTTGTAATATATTTGTGACGAGCTTGGCAAATTAAAAAGTCAAAATCTTTCTGTTTTTTTGGTAATTCTTGTGGTTGATTTTGAAGATTGCAAACAGATAACCATCTTATAAAACAATTGCTGAAATCATTATCTACTGTCGCAAGAATATAGGAAGGTAAAATTTTGGAAAGTAAACCTGACACGTCATTGATTGAACCTAAAAAGGCAGAAATAGACAGGGTGGATGTATCTCTTATTCCAAGGCCTCCAAATTTTACTGGAAGAGTGCTTTGTAACCAATAATTTAATTTAATATCACAATTTGTTATGTCTTTAACTAAACTTTGTAATACATTATCAAAATTACAAAGTAATTCTGGAGATTTCCAACAAGGTGAACATCTTAACAAATAAGACATTCGAGGTATGGCAAAGGAATATTTTAGTAAATAATAGGAAATATGTGAGTCTATAAATTTTAATTTGGTGCTAAGAGATTTTAAAAATTCTGTCTTTTTATTAATTGAGTATTCAATTTCATTTGACGAAAAAGCACTTCCTAATAAATTAAAATTTGAAATGGGAATTACTGACAGATTAGGAACAACACTTAAAAAATTTGATAGTATATTGGAATGATCTTTAGATAAAACAGTTAATTCACACTTATCAAAATTTAAATTTAAACCCAAATCTTTACTTCCTTTGATTATTTTATGAAAATTATCTAAAACCGATTTTAGGTTTCCAGCAAGTGTACCGTCATCTAGATACCAAAGATTTATTTCTGTATTTAATGATAAAATAAGTGGATGAATTGCTAAACAAAAAAGAGCTGGTCCAAGAGGATCTCCTTGTTGGACACCTCTTTGAGAAAGAATATGTTGATCACCGTAAGAAAGTAAACTCGGATTATCATAACATTGGGCTATAAATGGTAAAAATTCTGGAAGATATTCGCTTACTCGTGATAAAATTGTTTTTCTATTAACCATATTAAAAGCGTTTTGATAATCTATTTTTAAAATAACTTTATCTGATTCGTGATGATAAAGAAAAAAAACGACGTATTGCATGTATTGCTGCTTCTGCTCCGCATTTTGTTCCAAAGCCAAGTTGATATGGGCGAAAAAGGTTTCCTAGCTTTTCATAAATACGAGAGCATATTACCTTAGAAGCTAAACGTCGAAAACATATTCCTAAAATTGGTCGAATACCTCCATCTTTTTTATTAAAAGCACATAGGTTTGCTCCATAAAAAAATTTACAAATATCTTTTGGAACTGAACCTTGAAATAAATGAGTTATAAAAGACTTAATTGACGACAGTAATTTAAAAGAATGGTTACCATGCTCGTCACTTACCAAGTCCTTAAGATGTCTTGGTCTTAATGAATCTATACCACCAGAAGACCCAGGACGAAATGAAGAAATAGCACTTTTAATTTCATTTTCAGATAAATTAAAATTAAAATCAATATTTTTAAAGGAATAATCGACATCATTATCTTGTTCGGATACTGGATGTTTCTTTTTCAGTTTTCAAAGGTCTCTTCATTTCTAGGTGCGATAGTATCATCTGAAGCGAGAATTCGGATTGCATTTCTGATATCTCCATCTGCAATTTTGGCTTTGATTTTCTTTGAAAGGTACTTATTCTCATCAAACTTGTTGAATCTTTCTTCTTTGATGGTTTTTAGATGTTACTGATATTTTTATATATAATTCAAGAAGATCATTTGTTTGTAAAAACTTATTTTTCAACCAGGATTTTAAATTGTTTTTTATCAATGTTGTTAAAGAAGATTTTCTATTATGTTTTGAGTTGACAGGTATTGCTAAAACGGCGTATGGGAAAAGAAATAATGAAATCCAAGAATGAAAGTCATTTTTTGATACACATTTTTCAAGAAGAAATGAAAAGTTCATCAGAAATTGATGGTCTGGCTCCTTTTGGAATGATTTTTACAATGGGAGTTGATGATTTTAATTCAGCAAAAGCTTTGATTAAAAATTCACCATTTAAACTTGGATTTTGATTAATCAAATTTTTGGGGGTTTTATTTGCAATTTGATTGGTGGATACTTCATTGAATTTTTCGAACGTTACATTTATTACATCAGACATGTTATTTTTAGATTTTGAGTTCTCCAAATTCTTCTTTACGTTGGTTTTTAGATGCATTTTTACATTATGAATTTTAAGGCCATTGATATTCTTGAACGTTTTTTGACATATCGAACAAGATGTTTTTTGTTCATCATTATCTAAATTATATTTCTGAATGAGATCATAATGTCCGCTATTAGGGTTTCCGCGAAAAAGTAGATTAATAGTTGATGTATGTTTCTTCAAACAATCCGATAAAACCATAGCTTTCTTGCTTAAAATCTGACTTAGGGGTAGGTCTTCAACAAATGTAAATACATTAAAATTAATTTTGTAAATTTCAGATAAGGCAAAACATTCTAGAGCCGTTCCATAAGTACCTGGAGCATTAATTTTCTTGTAATACTCATCTTTTGATATATTCTCATCCAAAATATAGTTTTTAAGTTTTTCCCATTCATTTAAAATAAATTTTGAGGTGTTAGTTCGAACTTCAGCATGTTTTTCTTGTGTTTTATATAAAAAAAGACTTACTGCTCTAAATAAACAATTTCCATCTCCTATAATTTCAAAAATTTTAAAATTTTGATATTTGCTTGACATATGTAAAATTTTATTTTCTTCATAAAATCAAAATTTTGCGATCTTGGGTTTGAGCTTCATTGATTTTTGTTAAATAAAAATTCTAAAAATTTGGTTTTGGATAAGGGTTTCTTTAACTATTTGTTATAAAATCTGTATAAAGTTATTTAAAAGGGAGTAAAAATTTTATGTATATTTTGACTTTGACAAAGTCAAAATATGTGTGTTTTATTTTTTTTTATGTAGTAAATTCTTTTTGGAGCCACCGACCTAAGCCTAACAAATTTTTTCGCACATTTTTTCAATCCATAAACTAATATTTGACAATTTTTCGTTTACCGGTGTTTCTCTTAAATTTCTTAATCTTTTTTATAAAGAAGCTAAGTTTGTATAAAAATGATCTTATTTTACTGCTAAAAAATGCAAAAAAAAATAGTAAACTTCAATGCTATTTTAGTAAAAGCTACACGTATTCTAGAAATGTTTAGTTTAATATTTTTGTTTTTTAAACTTAAAATTCAACTAAAGTTGCTTACATTTTAGCTAACCAAATACATGTTTAGAGGTGGAAATCCTTTCGGTGTAGATTTGGCATCAATTAATATACAAAGAGGACGAGATCATGGTTTAAGGCCATATAATGATTACCGAGAATTAGCTGGTTTACCACGAATAAAAGACTTTAGCGAATTTGGACTAGAGGTAAATTGTTTATTCACTTTAAATATGAAATATATTACTTAATACTGTATCCAGTGTTTTTAAGTTGTATTTTTTTTTTTTTATATAAACCCTCATTTTCTGAGTTTTACGATACTTTTAAAATACCCACTGCGATCAAACTCATATTTTCTGATATCTAAAAGAAAAAGTGATATTGTTTGTCAGTGGTTTTAATTTATAAATAGATGTTTTTTCAAAAGAAACTTAACAAAGTACGTATTTACCAAAATCCTTAAATAAACTGCTCAACAAAAAGATCGTACCATTTAATTTTTAGACCCATTCTCAAACTGCTGTAACTTTTTTAAAAATTAACTTTTTTGTGTATCTAAAACGAGGTTTAAAACCGTGTTTCTTCTACTTTAAGCTGTAATACATTTAGTTTTACTAAGATAAATATTATCATGATGTACAGGGTGATCAATAGAGTGCTGCAAAGAAACAAAAAATTCGAGTGTGCCCCATTTCAGTGGTAATTTTTTTTGGTCGTTATAATATGGGTTGTAACCAAGGTCATATCAATATCTCTAGACGTTTATGCCAGTTTTTGAATTGAGAACCTTTGGCTTGCGATACACTTCTTTTAACGTCAAATTTTGGTAATCAATTCTTTAAAAAGCTATAACTGGAAAATTGATTGACGGATTTTAACAAATGTTTCTTATTCGGAAAGCTCAGTTCATGTAGATTTTTTATGTTCTAAGCACTTTTTGATAGGTTATACTTTTATGAATATACGGGGCCAACAAATACCAAAAACGTAGCTGATTTAGAAATCCTAAATATAGGGTAAATTATTGAACGCCAAAGGGACCATATTTGTCGGTTTTGTTTTAAAAATGGCCAAGTTGAAGTTTGTATCAATATCTCGAAACGATTTCTACCGTTAATCAGTTTATGATGTTTAAGTGCCTGTAAACTTATTCAGCAAAAATGCGTCGTTATTATGGCATTAGGTCTGAATGGTAGGAATTACAACAACGTCTTAAAGTTTTAAACATTTTTAAACATAAATTAGGATATTTGGTGTTATACACCATCATATACGGAGTGATCAACAAAGTGCCTTAAAAAAATTTAAATGTTTAATGTTGTGCCATTTTGGATAGCAAAATGTTTTACTTATTAAAATTATATTGTTTTTTTTTGATATTCCTAGACGTTGTTGCAAGTCTTTATTATTAAAATTCTAGATAACTGTAAATTTAGAATAACAAACTGTTTAATGACAATGACATGATTCCATCGTTGTTATAGAAACGTATCGCTGCTATAGATAAATTCAATGTATCAAGTAAACATTTTTTTGTTTTTGTAGAGGTAATTTGACTCTTTAAAAACGGCAAAACTAAGCTAAAATCAACTAAAATATATAGTGCGGTAAGTTTTGGACACCCAAAATTACTAAAAAGAGTTTCAAGCCTAACAATTTTAATCTAAAAAAATTTACGCAAACAAGGGCCGTTTTTGTACCTAATGTTGCGGTAATTATGGATACCATAATAAATTTGAAAGCACTTTGTTGATCACTCCATATATCAGGTGTACAACACCAAATACCCTAATTTATGTTTAAAAATGTTTAAAACTTTAAGACGTTGTTGGAATTCCTACCATTCAGACCTAATGTCATAATAACGACGCATTTTTGCTGAACAAGTTTACAGGCACTTAAACAGCATCAATCGATTAACGGTGAAATCGTTTCGGGGATATTGACACAACCAACGGCTATTTTAAAACAAAACACACAAAAACCCTTTGGCATTAAAATTTACCTTATATTTAGGATTTCTAAATAAGCTACGTTTTTGGTATTTGTTTTTACAATAAAATTATAACCTATTAAAAAGTGCTTAGGACATAAAAAATCTACAAAAATGGGGCTTTCCGAATATGAAACACTTGTTGAAATCCGTCAATCCATTTTTCAGTTATAGCTTTTTAAAGAGTTGATCACCAAAATTTGACGTTTAGAAGTGTATTCAAGCCAGGGTCTTCAATTCAAAAACTGGCATAAACGTCCAGAGATATTGATATGACCTTTGTAACAAATATTATAATGCCCAAAAAAAAAATTACCCACCTTTGAAATGGACACCTCAATTTTTTGTTCTTTTTACAGCACTCTATTGATCTCCCTGTAAATCATAAAAATATTCATCTTACTAAAACTAAATACAATAAAACAAAGTAGAAGTAACGCTGTTTTAAACTTCGTTTTAGATATTCAAAAAAGTTAATTTTTAAAAAGTTACAGCAGTTTGAAAATGGGTCTACAAATTAAATGGTACGATCTTTTTTGTTGAGCAGTTTTTTTGATTCAGCAATTCTAAATTATTAAAATTTATTCTCATCCCCAAAAAAAAATTTAAAACCTATTCCATTAAAATATTTTTAGGTTTTGTATGAAAACATGGAATGATAAAGTTTAAAAATGTTAGACAACAATAAAGGCAAATTTAAATTTTTGTTATATAGTACTACGCTAGAGTGTAAAAAATGGGAATAGTTTATTTAGGCCAAATATGTTTATAAACATAAAACGAGTTTAATTTTTTTTAAAAAGAAAAAATAGTTTATGTGCATTGCGTGTTAATATTAAATTTATTTATCTTTTTTTTTAATATTTATTACGAAATAATTTGGGCCTTAATTAACATAAAATACTAAACATTAGGTTTTTATTTTGATTGGTCTATATATTTTTCAAAGTCTACGCTATACTTGTATATTTTTATATCTAAGTTTTTTAAAATTTATTTAATAATTTAAATCCATTTTTGCTAAATAAAAGAGATTTAGGATATATGCTAATTAGTAAATACTTCTATATGTATGTGTTTTTAGGCAGATATACAGTGTGACCTGTATATCTGGGATTTTTTTTATTAATCGTTTTATTTAAAATTTGGTCGTTCGAATTATAAGCCTATTTTTTTCTAAAAATTCCAAAGTGGTTTTCCCAAAAATATACAAGAAAGTTATAGAAAAGTTTGTTTAAAACAATTTTTAACCAATATTAAAATTTCAGATGTTTAAGGTAATTTTCATTTTTTGTAAACTGCATTCTCTTTGCAAAATTAGAGTCAACTCAGCTACATTAAACTTTCTAGTTTTGAAAATGCTTTATTCCAGACACATTTTTTTAAAGTTGCGCCATATTAAATGTGTTTTTTCTACAAAATCTAAATCGGCCATTAAGGTTTGCTCACATAAAATATCCATTTTTGATTCTATCTTTTCAACCCCGTGGCGGGTATGTGCTTACGTTCAACCGATCTGGTTTGTGGTAGAGTTTTTACTTCGAATCAGGTAGGCCTGATATTCTTTGGCTTAAACACCTTAAGATCTTTTACCAAATCATCTCTGTTATACCAGTCTCCATCTGATAATTACACCGAGTTCTTTTACTCCTTTCAATAAAGATTGACACTATTATTTCCCATTTTCCATTGGCCAAAGTAATCGTCCTCGAATTTTAATGTAAACAATAAGAACTGGGAGGTTCTACAAAAACTGACACACAAGGCAAAGCAGCCTAAACCCTCGCAAAGTAACTCGCCCACCTACCTAATTATGAACCTACCTACTTCCCTAAGGTTCCCACCCATAATTTTAACCCCCTGGATCTTTTTCTTACCTCTAACTCTAAATTCTACCAAGCATCAGTAACTGCTCCACTTGGTCGCTCAGATCATGGTTTGATCACTGTATCATACTCTATACATTCTGAAGCAACTGCATGTATGTATGCCCCATGCACGTCTGGCATACAACTCGGCCGACTGGGTGATTTCTTTACCACCTACCCTTGGGATCCTACCACTTTTCCATTTACGTTCCTCCGAAATTTGTAAAGAACTTACCGAAACAAATTTAACTGTGGCAATGAGACCTATATTTTCATATCAATAAGAACTCCAAACCCTCAAATAACAAACCGTGTTTTTTTTTTTAAACCTGTGACAAAGCCAGACTTTCAAAAATTAGCCCCAAAGTTTTGAATCAAATGGCAGTTAATCGTTCTGGTCCTTTCCGTACATTGCCAAAACTTTTGAACAAATTCTTTTCCACCCTATCTTCACGACTTCTCTTAAAGGTTGGCCAGTATAATTCCTTTATTGGCAGCTCCCAACAGAGGCACATAGTGCCACTTGTATAATTTCTTTTACAGCGACGGCTCCGAACTTACTTTGTTGTTCCTGTATCCTTACCAGATTATGAAACCTCTACCCTCAGGAGTTTTTCGTTTTCCTTCTCTCCAAATTTTAAGTCTCGTGTAAATAAACTTTCCCCTTACCACATTTCAGGAAAACACGGTGTTGGTACTTATGCCTCACCTTCGTGAACTGTGTAAAAGATAAAAAAATATTTTGTGTCTAAAAGTTATAACACTTTAATTTAAGAAAATATTTAAATAAAAAAAAGTCAAATAAAAAAAATTAAGTAACTATTTAATAAACTATTTTTAATATAAAATCGTATTACTTTTAGACACAAACTACTATTTCAAAAATAGATATTTCATAAAGTTACCTTAAACAGGGTCAAAAACAAATAAACAGTAGGTGGTAGAGGAGCTTTCCTGGCCTGAGGCGCTACCCCCCCTTGCCCTTTAAAGGACTCGTGAAGTCTTAGTACGTTTCGAGTTCTGGGCGGTAGTCAGTTTTCCTTCTTCTTTCCTCCTTTCTCTTTTAGTTTTCCTTCTTCCTTTTCTTTCATTTTCTTTTCCTTTCCTTTTTTTCTTCCACTCTGTAAAATTTGGAAATAATGATGATGCACACCCGAACGTAAAGTTATCCGGAGGTAAAATACCCTCCATTCGGTTCTCCGGGCGAGAGGACATTTGGGGGCCACCATCGAAAAGTCTGATATCCAAAATATATGTGGGCTTAACTCCTACGTAAACTCTTTCAAAATTATCTTCAATCCTCCAAACCCCCTTATTTCTTACCGAAACCCAAATAATAAAAACAGCATCCAACCACCTCCTTTTCCCAGGTTATGAACTTATTTCATCTTTTCGACCTCGGGGCGTTTGTGTTTACGTTCGCAACGACTTGGCATGTGGGGGGTTTCTAACCTCGAATCGGGTAGGCCTGATATTCTTTGGCTTAAACTTACATTCAGATTTTCTCCAAATTCATCTGCTGTATATACTGGTCACCGTCGCAATTCCCACAACGAGTTCTTTGATTTCCTTTCAATAAAGATCGACAATATTATTTCCCATTTCCATTGGCCGATGTAATCGTCCTCGGAGATTTTAATGTTCATAATAAGGATTGGCTAGGCTCCACAAAAACTAATACACAAGGCAGAGCAGCAGAAAATTTCGCAATCAGCAACTCGCTCACCAATTTAATCATGGAACCTACCTACTTTCCTAGGGTTCCTACCCATAATTCTAACTCCCTAGATCTCTTTCTTACTTCCACCCTCGAACTCTATCAAGCATCAGTAACTGCTCCCTTGGTCGCTCTGACCATGGTTTGGTCACCGTATCATACTCCACTCATTTCGAGGCAACTGAAGCATGCCGCCACGAACCGTCTGGCATTACAATTCGGCCGACTGGGATGGTCTGAGAGATTTCTTTGCCAGCGACCCTTGGGATCCTACCTGCTTTTCTACTTTCGATCCTTCCGAAATATGAAACAAATTCCGAAACAATTTAACAAGGCATTGAGACCTATATTCCCCACACTAGAAAGAACCCCATAACTTCAAATCACAAACCGTGGTTTTATAAATCCTGTGACAAAGCCAGACTTTTAAAAATCTAAGCCCACAAGAAGTTTTTTCAAAACCCCAGTCCCGAAAATCGACAGGCTAGCATCGAAGCGAGAAGTCATAATAATCAGAACATCTCAGAAGCAAAAGACCGTTTTAACAATCAAATAAAAGATAAAGTTCTCTCTTGCTCAAATGACAGTAAAGCTTTCTGGTCCTTTGCCAAAAATATTAGTCAGAACTTTTGCACAAATTATTTTCCACACCTAATATCTAAAGATGGAATTGTCTCTACATCCAAAGAAAAAGCAGAACTATTTGCCCAAAATTTTTTCGCTTGATCCTCCTATTAATCTTCCTCTTCAACAGTTGACCCTGTTTCTCATAAAATGTCCAATTTAATTTTTTAAAATCAAACAGGCTTTCTTCTCTTAATACAAAAAAATCGTCTGGGCTGGATGGCTACCACAATCGTCTTAAAAAATGTGTTTCCGAGCTTGCCCCATCTTAACTCCCTCTTTCGAATCTCTTTTACCGGGCATTTTCCCGGAGAGTTGGAAAGCTGCATGTGCAACCTGTCCCAAAAAAGGATCCAAAAGCCCCTTCTAACTATGACCTATATCCTTCTTTCAGTTTTTGCAAAGTAATGGAAAAATTCATTAATTCCCAAACTTAAAGATCCTGAAAAACATAAGAGCTTACATGATAGACAATATGGATTCCGTCACAGTAGTTACAGCTGTTCTTCTTTCCTTTGTCTCACATAACTGTAACAAGTCCCTTGAGTTTCTTGGTGAATCCCAGATCGTTGCTCTTGACATATCCAAAGCTTTCGATCATGTCTGGTATGATGGGCTTCAACAAACTTCCTTCTTACGGTCTTCCACCAAGCTTTGCCCTTTGGGTTTCCAGTTTCCTTTCTAATCGACGTATATCAGTTAGTGTAGATGGTCATTCCTCCGTTTCTACCAAATTAATGCTTGCCCCAGGGGTCAGTGCTGGCACCCACGCTGTTTCTTCTACACATTAACGATCTTCTCTTTCCAATAATCCCATTCATAGTTTTGCTGACGATAGTACCCTCCACTCTAGTATTCAATTTCTTAAGCCACCGTGTAATTCTGATTTCGAAAAAAAGCGCAGGTCAATGCAGATATCTCTTTCACAAGACCTCAAACTTATCTTGGATTGGGGCGCCAAAAATCTTGTTCAGTTTAATGCGTCGAAAACACAGTCATGTTCGTGTCGCAAAAAATTCTGAAATGCTCATCCCTTACATATGAGCGGCCAAGTTCTGCAGAACAAAGAGTCGTTTAATCTTGTCGGGGTTACTTTTTAGAACAACCTCAACTGGCACAAACACATTTCATCCATAGCTTCGGCAGCTTCAAAAAGATTAGATTTCTCTTCCGACCAGAAAATATTTCTCTTCTTCCAATCTGTACACTCTATCTGTATCCCAAATCGGACCCTCTTTAGGATATTGTTCTCATGTCTTGGGAATGGCGTCCCAACAACACTTAACATTCTGGACTGCATTTAAAAAGAGCCGTTCGTCTTATTAATGATCCAACGCTCACAGAAAGGCTTCCTCTTCTGCCCACCGTCGAGCTGTAGGGGATCTTCGCTCTTCTATAGGTATTTTCACGGCTTCTGCTCAGAGGAATTGGGTATAATTCCTTCTCTGGCAGCTCCCAACAGAGCAGTTAGAGAGGCCCCGAACTTCCCGCTTTCTTCGTTTCTTCATCCCTAGAGTGTCAAGACTATAGAACCTGCTGCCGCAGAAGTTTTCCTTCTCCTCCCAATCTCTAAAAATTTAAGTCCCGTGTAACAAACTCCCTCTCACCAACTAAAGACCCCCACGGTACGTTAGTATAGGCATCAGCCTTCGTGGACTGTCCCAAGAAAAAAAAAAAAAAAAAAATAAAAAAATAAACTCTGTATCACATGTGACTAAATTTTAATAACACAATTTGGTTTTTATAGAAATACACACATTAAATATGACGCTACTTTAATGTGCCTGAAAAAACATTTAAATTTAAAACTTTTATGTAGGTTGGTTAAATCTTATTTTGCAAAAAAGTGGAAAAAAAATCAATATCATACATTGAAAATTATGCATATATGCATAAAAATTGCATTATATTTTTTTTAAATTTTTTTGGGACGTAACTTAAAAACAAAAATTTTTAAAAATAACTTAGCTACTAATTTCCACAAAAAAAACTCCATAATACTTTTTTACATAATTTATAAGTTAGTACAGAAAAACGAAGGTGTGAACCTGAAGATCAGATTGGGTCGTCACTTTTTTTTTTAATTTGCAGGTATTAATGTACAAATAACCTCTGAAAATATCATATATAAAAATGTCCGCAAGGGCCTGAAAATGGCCCTCAAGACCCGGGGAAATCCGTTTTTCAACTAATTTGTCGATACCTCCCGAAATATGACACTTACGCAATTCGGGTTTGGACGAAAATGAAGAACAGTTTATTAACTGAAAAAATGATTCCTATCACTTTTGCCCAAAAATTTGAGGTTTTTGCAATAATCGGCCATAAATGCGCGAGTATTTTTTGCACCTGCTCCGTATCTCGTAAGGTGCTTGAACACTTACACTTCCAAACGGACGGACTAATTTTTAAATAACTCACGTAAAAATGCATATTTTTGCATGATTCAAAGTTTACATGAAAGAAGGAACGTGTAGAAATAATATCTTGTTACTGTTTCTTTTTTTTTTTTGTTTCTTTAGAATATTAAAAACTCGAGCCAAAGTTATTTTTAGCTTAATATTTTGAACCTTCTATCAATCTGTTCATATATTTTTTTATTAAAAGTAATTTTACCGAATTTTTTTTGATTATGGAGCTTTGGAAGGTGTTGAATACATTCCGCAAAATTCAATACATATATTTGTGTATTTTTATAAACAACGTGTTTTTCTTAGGGCGGTCTAGTGGGAATTAATAAATATTAATAAATATTCAAAAGGGCCATAAACAATATTTGTAAATAGGATTGTAGATTGTGAATGCATACATTTATTAATCAAGAAGATGTTAAAAGTCTAAAAAATTTCGCCTTACTTTTTATTTTAGTTTTTAGACAAAACGTCTTTAAAGAAAACGGGGCAATATTTAGTTTTTCCAGTTTCCTTTTTGGAGCACAGGGTAAGTTTTCATTTTGTTATTCCAAGTTCAATAAAAATCATTTATTTACTGTAGGAAGGTCTAATTTTTGTTGCCTTTTATTTTTTTTGGTAGAAATATGAAAGTCAAAGTAAATTCTGGTACGATGGAATGTTTTATTTATAACGAAGGTCTGAGTAAAGACGTTGTTATGGTAACACGTGGATTAGCAACTTTAATAGATGTAGGCAAGATGAGAAAGGACAACCACCATGTGTTTCTACAGAAGCAATCCTCTCTGGAAATGCATAGGAAGTGTAGGCTGAAGAACTCCCTAATGAATAATGGCAAGCTAAATTATCCAAACACTCACTTTGTTAAAGACTCGACAAAAAGATTTGACCTTCTCCAAAGCCCCAAGAGAAAAAAAGAACAAGCCAACAAAGCCCAGTCTTTGATTTTTTTTTTCAATTGTCTGTTCTGTGATCTACCAGCTAATATAAATAATAATAATAAAATGATAAATAAATGATCTTTATGTAACTTTGGATAACAAAAATAAAACCCTTACCTTGTGCTCCAAAAAAGAAAACTGGAAAAATTTTAATATTGCCACGTTTTTCTCTAAAGACGTTTTCTCTGAAAACAAAAATAAAAAGTAAGGTAAATTTTTTCACTTTTTACACTTTCTTCTTGATTAATAAAAGTATGCATTCAAAATTTACAATCCTATTTACACAGATTGTTTTAAATAAAAGAGCAGAAAGTATTGAAGCCAATATGGATGCAGCGCTGTAGCAGACGGCTGTTCAATACTATACATAAAAAGTACGCGCACGAAATAATATAATAAATAACTCAATTATTTAGAGAAAATTTAAAGGCAGAATTTTTTTGTCGTGCACTTATTAAAGTACTTTATGTAAATATATATATTGATGTCAAGTTTTTATTATATTATTATATCCTCGATTTTCTGGAAAACTAAAAAATTTGGAAAAAAATAAAAGAGTGCTATCGAGAAGGGGACAATCTAAGCTTTTGAATAATGTGCTTTGTTAGCCGATATGGTCCATGAATATATATTAATTAGCGATAAACCCGAGCATTTTTAAAAACTCCGGAAATCCAAAAAAACCGCCCTAAGAAAAACACGTTGTTTATAAAAATACACGAAAAATATTTATTAGGTCATTTGGAATGTATTCAACACCTTTCAAAGCCCCATTATCCAAAAGAATTCGGTAAAATTACTTTTTATAAAAAAAAATACGAACAGATTGATAGGAAGGTCAAATTATCGAGCAAAAACAAACTTTGGTTCGAGTTTTTAATTTTCTAGAGAAACAAAAAAATAAAGGAAACAGTAACAAGATATTATTGCTACAAGTTCCTTCTTTCATTTAAACTTTAAATCATGCAAAAATATGCATTTTTACGTAAGTTATTTAAAAATTAGTCAGTCCGTTTGGAAGTGTAAGTAGCTTAAAGCACCTTTTAAAATACGAGCCAGGTGCAAAAAATACTCGGCGTATTTATGGCCGATTATTGCAAAAACTACCAATTTTTTTACGAAAGTGATCGGTATCATTTTTGCAGTTAATAAACTGCTCTTTATTTTCGTCCAAACACGAATTGCGTAAGTGTCATATCTTCGGAGATATCAACCAAATTATTTGAAAAACCAGATTTCAGGCCCTTGCGGACATTTTTTTATATATGATATTTTCAGAGGTTATTGTATACATTAATACCTGCAAATTAAAAAAAAAAATGTAACGGCTCAACCTGATCTTCAGGTTTAAGGTTTCTTCGGACTTCATTTACTGAACTAAAGTTTCAAAATAATCGAGATATAGGGGAGCGTCAAAAATGACAAAATCATCTTGTATGTCAGAAGCTGAGGCGGATATAAAAATTTTATTTGCGGCAATAAAAATTTTACAAAAAAATTGAATAGTAAGCTGTAAACCCCATATTTTTATCTTTCATTATATGGGCGCTGGCTGGTATATGAAAAACACAAAAACTGGACACCCTGTGTAAAAATATATTTATTTATTTTGTCATATTCGGAAATAGCTTAAAACAGTACATTTTTTTAAATTTTAATAACTTTAAGTGTAAATCGAGATTTTACACATCAGGAATTAAAATTTTATTTTATTTCGATTTCTTTGTTTTTGTAGCTAGGGGAAAAACTAAGTAGAGTATATAAATCTGTTGATGACTTGGATCTGTGGGTGGGAGGAATTTTAGAAGAAAAGGCACCCGGAGTCTGGTTGGTCCAACATTTAGGGATATAATAGCTGACCAGTTGTACGATTAAAGAAAGGAGACAGATATTTTTTTGAAAATGATCCATCAATAAATCCAGGACACTTTTCTTTGGGTAATAAATATGGTTTTTAATATTATGTTTTTGGTTTTAATTTATATCAGTTTTGGTAAAAAAGATTGATTTTAATATCCAATTTATAGAAGCTATGATAATGGAAGTTATTACTATTTTAGTTTACATACTATTTAATTTCTTAAACTTAGCAGTGTCAGAATTAAGAAAGTACTTCCACTTTCTAATAAAAAATCATGCAAAAACTACTATTTTGCTTACATTTAGTTACTTTACTTGCCTTGTCTATAAATATGTCATTTATCATTTGGTAGTTTTCTTATTTCATTCTTTTTATGTTATGAAAAAATAGTTTTTTCTTTGTTCTTCAAAAAAGGCTAGTGAAACAAATAATATAATATTCGTTTACTGGCTATTTAGTCAAAAATAAGCCTTATGGGGCTTTTAAACACTATCTCACTAGAGAAAAGACACAAAATTTTCCTTTATAAAGCCTTAAAAAAATAGGCGTCTCTAATAGATTACAAATTTTAATTATAATCATACAAGACTTTTATGCAATATTTTAAATTGTACAAAGATATAAATATATATATATATATATATATATATATATATATATATATATATATATATATATATATATATATATATATATATATATATATATATATATATATATATATATATATATATATATATATATATATATATATATATATATATATATATATATATATATATATATATATATTGTTATGGTGTAACTAAATAAGTATAAAACATTTAAGGAGGTGATTCCTCATCGAAAAATAGATAGGATCTTTCATATAAAGAAATTTCATTGGAGCATCCCTTGTTAAGATAAGCCCCTTAAAGGGTACATAAATTTGTATAACAATTTTTTTCACAAGCACTAAAAAAGTTACAATATTGAAATTAACCTGACGTTTTGTACTACCAAAAAGACACTTAACCAGTTATTTATTTGGTTTGCCCCATGGTTGTAAGCTAAACAGATATTTTACAGATATAGGTTTCGCGAACATAGCTATAACGTTAATACCGTGTTACAACAAAACTACACGTAACAAGTTAATTGAAACAAGTTAAAACAAAAACAATGAAAAGTGGCTAAACTAATATTCCTACTAAAATGAAGATGAAAAATAACGACCTAAAATTTAAAATGTGGTCCATATTACTCAACATATTAACGATATTTTTTTAAATAGTCCTAACTACCCTATGAATGGTTGACTTAAGTATGTGGAATTCTCTATTAACATCCCTGGCTAAAGATGTTGGATTTTCTTTAAAATGTTGGTTAACTGCAGCATCTCGTTTCGATTTTTTTAACGTTTTTGGGTCGGGTTTTTAAAATTTCCGAATTTAAGCAAATGTGTACCATTTTTTCGAAAGTATGTTAGTTTAGGATTCTGCCTTTCGGAAAATTCTCGAAATACGTTTCCCCGTATATTCACTTTTTTTGGAAAAAAATTGCAAAATATAAGTTTTCTTTAAATAATTAACCTTTTTAAAAGTTGAAAAATTTTAATAACGTACCCAGCTAACTTGATAATGACGCTAGATGACATTTCCAATCAAGGCCAACTGAAAAATATTTTTTTTTTGAAGTGGATAAGGTTTTAAACCTAAACTATAACATTTATACATTAATTTTTAAAAAAAAGCACTATTTGGCTAAAAAACCCAATATGGGCCCATAAAAAAGTGAAGTTGATGATCAGTCAAATTTATTTTTCATATGGGCCCAAAATTTTCTTAAACGTATTAACGTTATAGCTATGTTCCGAAACCCATTTCTGTAAAATACCGTTCAGCTTATCTTTTTTTGCCAATTATAATATTTTATTGTTTACAAAAAAAAGGACGTTCGCCGGAATAAAAGGCCAACTAAAAAATTTTGTTCTTTGAAATAAATGGGTTATAAACTCTTAAATTATAACATGTTATACATTGTTGAAATCAGAAAAAAAAAAAGCACTATATGGCTGCAAAAAACCCAATGGGGCCCATAAAAAAAAATAAAGTTAAATTTTCAAACCCGAACGTGGAAAATAAAAAATTTATTTGGGTCATATTCTACAAAAATAGTTGCTTTAAAAAGTTTTTAAAAAGATTTGAAAAATTTTCACTTTAAAAAAAAAATATGCCGTTTTTAAAATGCATGTTTGGGTTTTTTCATATATCAAAACCTAAATAGATAAAACCATGTAGAAAAGGGGGGTTAGCTTATAACATAATTGTCAAAACTTTCCCCATTTCATTTTGTATCTATCGGGGTTTTCCCAAGATCCCCAAATTCCCCCCCCAATTTGGGCACATTTATATATATATATTATATATATATATATATATATATATATATATATATATATATATATATATATATATATATATATATATATATATATATATATATATATATATATATATATATATATATATATATATATAATTAATATATATATTATTATTATAAAAAAAAAGGTTTTTTTTGTTTTTTTTTTTTTTTTTTTAGGGGGAACCATTATTAGTGTTGGTTAAAAAAAGGTTTTTAAAAAAAAATTTAGACTTATTAAAATTTTAAATTTAAAAATTTTTAATTTTATTTAAAAATTTTTTTTTTTTGGGGGGTTTTTGAGAAAAAATTTTTTAAAAAAAAAAAAAACCAAAATGGTGCATTTTCAATTTTTTCCTGTACAAAACTAAATTTTAGGGTTTAAAAACTACATTATTAGAACATTTTTTTAAAGAAGAATTTAATTTAAAAAAAATTTTTTTCTAACTTTATTTTTTTTTGAGATATTTACCCAAATTTTTTTATACGGACGCCATATTGATGTTTACTTTTTAAAAAAAAAAGCCAAGAGCTTTTTTGATGTCCCAAAGTCTAGGCAGATTTCTTAAGCTCTAAAAACGATATTTTTTTTTTTATTTGATGGTATTAGACTAGACTGCGTAATGGGCCCCCCCGTTTCATAAAAAAAAAAGGATACGCATCTTATAATTTAAATAATTAAAGTTTGGTGCATCTTATTTCTCTTTTTAAACGCCTTCAACAAAAATTCAGATTTTGATTATTTTAAGATTTACAATAATGGCTTTTAATTTTTCCAATGATGGAAAAGGTGGATTCTAAAAATTTTTTTTAAATCTAAAGGCAGGTACGCATATGAGCACAAGCGGGGGGGCCCAGGACCCTGAGCATACGTATTTTACGTCTAAACGAGGGCCGCAAATTTGTTTGGGGAAAAACCCTATGATTTGGCCCGACCCGATCCCCGTTGTCGGTAAAAAGTGAGGCATCGCCTCGTGGGTGCCCTCTGTACTCAGTGTGGATGGAAATAAAAAATTTATTTCGAGGCAGCCACGTGTTGTTGGTTTGTAGTAGTATTTGTCTGGTTTTTTTTTCTTTTTTTTTTCAATAAAATACTCAAAATTATAAAAAACGCAGCCCTTCAGGTCATCAGAATCTGATTCGGCCATATTTATGCACTACTAAAACAAAAAATGCTCACCCATTTATGGATCGATTCCGCAACCCCCCTGTCCCCTATTCAGGTTCCCAAAAAAATTTTTTCTTCCCGAGGCCCAACCGAAACCGAGGCAAAGGGTCCCTCCCTTCCCTTCTTATATGCGTACCCGCCTTAACAAAAAACAAAAAAAATTGTTGGGGATTTTTTTGGGTGATTTAATCAACCATTATTATAATGTATTTTTTTTGCATAGTCATTTTTGTTATTAAAAAAAAAATGAAACTTTATGTCTTTTTTCCCAAGTAATTTAAAATTTGAAAATAATATCCCAAAGGGGGCTTTATTTAATTTTGTTTCGCCATAGCGTATACGATAATTTGTACAAAAAATGCAATTTTAAAAAAAATTCCAGGGTGCCTGCGTCCGGGTTTCGGAAAAAATTTGTTTAAATTTAAAATAACCCGCTATTTCTCATTTTAGAAAAAAATTTAAAAAACTTATTATATAGAAACATTTTCTATCGAATGAACTCAAATATAGGGTGTTCAAAAAAGATATTTTTGTGCATAACTCTTAATCTGATGTTCATTTGTTTTTATTATCGTCATTGTAATCACTAAAAATGTAAATTTTTCTAATTTAACAAAATTGATCCTTTAAATAAAAAAAATTTAAATTTGAAAACGGGATTAATTTATATATATAATATATATATATATATATATATATATATATATATATATATATATATATATATATATATATATATATA
>JAHBCN010002989.1:0-12500 GCA_019359885.1 Listronotus oregonensis
ACAGTTTGTTACTTTATCAATATATCGTCCACCTAATGGTAATATTGATTTATTTTTTAGTAGATTAGAAAATATTCTAAGCAGTAAAATTGGTCCCAATAAGATTATTTTTATTACAGGTGATTTTAACATTGAAATGATAGAAGAAAACTACAATAAAAACACGTTATTTACATTGCTTAATTTTTATGCAGTAAAACCAACAATCAATAGTCCCACAAGAATCACTGCACATTCAAGTAGTTGTTTAGATAACATTTGTACAAATTTACCATGTTACTTAAATTCTGCGGTTATAAATACGCATATATCTGATCACTTGGCACAAAAATTAACTTTTAATTTAATTAAAAGTAATGAAATAAAATACACTTATAAGAGATTTTTTAATGAATGTAATAAAAATAATTTTATTGAGCAGCTTAGGCAACAAACTTGGGAGGATGTATTTTTTATAGATCAGAAAGATGTAAATAGACAATGGCAAGTTTTTATGAATATTTTTTCAAATATATTTAATTTTTGTTTTCCATTAACCATGGTGTATACAAATAATAAACATAAAGACAGGAAAGCGTACGAAAAAAACAAAGACATTGTAGAAATAAAACAACGGTTAGATGCATTGATGTTACTATCTCAAAAAAATCCTTTGTATAAAATACAATATAATGAAACAAAAAAAGAATATGATCAAAAGTTAAAATTTGAAAAGACCAAATTATACGAAAATAGGATCAAAAAGTCAGATTCAAAAATTAAATCAATGTGGGCTATATGTAACGAAATAACTGGTAGAATTAAACAGAAAGAACATCACTCGTGTGAAAATATAAAAAAACTCGCAAATGATTTTAATGATCACTTACTTAAAGTTACACAAGATCTCCTAAAGCAACAACAACATAAGCCATTTAAATGTGATATAAAAGAAAATAATATGTCAATGTATCTAAAACCGGTCAGTACTAATGAATTAATAATGCTCTCCCAAAAACTAAAAACAAAAACTGTAGTGGCTATGATGGTATCCCAGCAAGTATTGCTAAGCTTTCTATCACAGAACTGTCATTTATATTGTGTTATATCATAAACAATTCTATGAAATATTCAACTTTTCCAGACCAACTAAAATTAGCCTTAATAAAACCCTTGTATAAAAAAGGTGAACCAGAAGATTTTGACAGTTACAGACCAATAAGTTTACTACCTACATTTTCAAAGATTTTTGAACTGGTTATGTGTTCGCGGTTGTTAGATTTTGTATATGAAAGCAATTTATTGTCAAATTTTCAGCATGGATATTTGAGAGACAGATCAACAATTACTGCCATTTATCAATTTGTAAATGCAATCTTGGATCATTTGGAAGAAAAACATTAGCTTTAGGTATCTTTCTGGACCTAAGTAAAGCCTATGACTGTGTAAATCATGAGCTTCTTCTTATAAAGTTGCAAAAATATGGTATAAGAGGTAATGCAAATGAATGGATTAGATCATATCTCTCAAATAGACAGCAACAGGTTATTGTCAAAGACAATGATGTCATTGTAAAATCAAATATTAAAGTTAATAACATAGGTATAGCACAGGGAAGTATAGTCGGACCACTCTTATTTATATTATACATTAATGACCTCAGTACAAGCTTAAGTAACCACCTGTTAACAAATTATGCAGATGACACCAATCTATTAACATCTGGAAAGGATTTACCAGAAGGCACTGAAAATGCAAGGGAGGCATATATGAATACAAATGAATGGTTCTCTCGGAACCAGTTAGTTGTAAATAATTCAAAAACAAATGTAATTCTATTTCGTACAAAACAATCTGAAATACCACCATTTGATAATATTGACCTTGGAAATAATGTAATAACACCAGTAACTAGTGCCAAATTTCTGGGAATTCACATTGATGAGTTTTTAGATTGGGGTACTCACATAAATAAAACTTGTTTAAAACTGGGAAGTGTCGGATATGGAATTAAAATTGTAACCCAATATATGAATTTGAGACTTTAAAAATTTTATATCAGCCAACTTTGAATCAATTCTAAGGTACGGCATAATTTTTGGGGTTGTAATTCTAACATACAACGTCTGTTTGTTGTACAGAAAGAACCATTAGATCTATTAAAAAATAAAATTTAGAGATTCTTGTCAGGTGTATTTAAAGAGATGAATATTTTTACTGTTTATGGGTTATATATAAATTTATATATATATATATATATATATATATATATATATATATATATATATATATATATATATATATATATATATATTTTTGAATTTTTGTTATTTGTATTTAAGCATAAAGATAAATTTGAGTCAGAAAATGTTCATGGGTACAACACAGAACACATAATTTAGTCTATCCAATTCATAGATTGACTTTAACAGAGGGGGGGCCATATTATATTTTATAAAATTTTATAAGTTACCAAATAGTATTAAATTGTTAAATAGCTTAAGTAGTTTTTAAAAATTGTTAAAAAGGTAGGGGGTAAAATTAGGGGCCGTATACATTGGGTGATTATTTGAACAATAATACATTGCACAATATTTTCTAAAAAAAAAAAATATTTTAAATTTTTTCTTTGTTGACGTCATTTCCTTTATCTTTGTGTATTTTGTATGTATTATGTAAAGATGATTTGAAATAAAGAACATTATTATTATTATTTCTAGTGGAAGTCTTTTACAAGTTTCTGTGTGTTTGCCACATGTTTTTGACTCATTCTGTAGAGAAAATATATCTATAGAACATGTTTAACTTTGCATTTAACAATCTTTGTAGGTAATCTAATTCTTCTTTTATGTAGAGGGAGAATGTATTGTAACAGACTTTAAAAATATTTATTTAGTTTTTGGAAATGTAAAAAGGTAGGATTATTTATTTAAGTTTAATACTTTATTTGAATGAATTACCTTAGTTTTTTCCAATTCCGACGACTATTGAAAAGGGGTCTAAAAGCTCCAGAGGTATATGTTTTGTATTTACTTGCACCCTGTGTTAAAATAATTTCTCTAGCTAATTTTAGACTTTTTGATCCTTTCCCACTACTCTATAAAAGGCAACAAAAACCTTCGCAGAGTTTAGTTTTAATTTTAACGCCGGCGCCGTACTGTTCATTTGAAGACAGCGACAACTAAAGAGTTACCATAATTACGTCTTATTGCTGTTACCATAGTTATGTTCCATTATTAATCTAATTGTTAATAAAAAAAAACTTTAAAACGACAATTCGTGTTTTTAAAAGAGGTGTTAAGGAACAATATATTAAAGAACCTAAAATCAGTTCATTTTTGTTTGCGAAAAATACCCAAACACAAAATGTATTGCATAGGTTCAAAAAGTCAATAACATAGGTTACTGGCATGTTTTTTCAGGTGTCTTTCTTAAAGGATAATGAACAGATTATAGTAATATGTTACTTGGCTTGTAACTTTTTTATCACTGTCAGTTGTCCAGTTTTCGTGTGTTTTCATATACCACCCTTACTATAAAGATAGAAAGATGGGGTTTGCGGCTTACTGTCCTATTTTTTATGAAACTTTTATTGCCAGCAGAATTTTCATAGCCCCTTAGTTTCTGACATACAGGGCGATTTTGAAAATTTGTATTTTAAACCCCTTATCTCTTATTTGGTAACTTTTCAATAAAGTGAAAATGGATTTTAAGAGTTTTTACGTAGAATTTAGTGGCGTAAGTAGTTTTCCCAAAAGTTTTGTTTTGAGTTACGACCCAACTTATGTTTTTTTTAAAAGGGACACTATATATTATTTTTTATCTTATTCCCCCTTTCACAGGCTTTTCAAAAATATATAATAGTCCATATTTATTTCTTTTAAAAAGGAAAATTTTAACATTTTTTAAATTTATCATTTTCCGATGGTCAATCACGGATAGCCATGACAAAAACAATATTGTTAAGGATATAATAAGTGATATTCCCCCTTTCCCTTTGGGCCCTTTTTATTTTGCCATGAAAAAGACGCATAATAGCGATTTTTTGTTCTTCTAAATTGCCCATCAACAAGAAAGCAATGTAAATTATTATTAATAGTTAAAATGATTAACTTCAACTTTTTACAATATCGAGACGTTAAATTTATTATACCCAACAATTTTAATGTTTTCATGGCTTTATGATATTAATAAGATTTTTTTTAAGTATATTTATAATTTAAGTTAAAATATCTCAAAAATTGTTCATTCAAATATCATTGTTACGAAGAATTATAATTATTTTGGGTTTTTCTGTTACCTGTTGAGGACAATATTTTGTCATAGTAATGATGTTAATGTCAATAAAACATTGATAAAAGTAAAATCACGTTATTTAATTTCTAAATATGTTTGGCTAAAATAACAATTTTCCAAAGTCGTGAAACATAAAATATACACATAATAACAATCATCAAAGTATATATATATATATATATATATATATATATATATATATATATATATATATATATATATATATATATATATATATATATATATATATATATATTTAATAAAAAATTTTTTTATATTATAACTCCTACAAATTCTATTTAAAAAACTTAAAGTTGCCTATATTGTCCCATTTTTTTAATGCGATATTTTCTACTAATAATTTTAAAACATAATATAGAAAAAAACTACAATTTTAATTAAAACCATTTTTTCTTACCTCAAAAATAAAGGCTCCAGATGCCACATAAATATAATTAAAGACCCTGTACGTCAAAATCCCTGGTCGAAAAAACAGAGACCCCGACAAAAAATTTTGGGCGGGAGAAGGGCGTTCTCTTGGCTCGATCCTTTGAGCAAGGAGAAAATCGGCCAGACGAGACGAGACGAGAATCTCTGGTTTCGGAGGTACCTTTAATCGCGCGCATGTAACTATGAATCCACAACATGCTTTTAACACGTACTTATCGTAAAAAAGCTAAGTGTATGTGATAAAAGTTACACCTATACCAACCAGGATAGTGTTTAATCTCCTGGGCGCAATTTAAATGATTAAAAAACACATTTGAAAAAAAGGGTTAAACTAGCTTGAAAAAAAATGCTAACTTCCAATCAATTGCTAAAATAGATAAAAATTGTACCTCTAACACCTTAATAAAAACAATATCTAAAACTGAAAATTTATTTTTTATTTAAGTTAATACAGTTAGGTACAAAAAGACTTAATATACTTACAAAACTCCCTCTTATATACAAAAATTGCTAAATTGAGATTATCTTTTCAAGAATGAGTTAAACCTCCTCCAGTAATGGGAATTCATCATCTCTTCTTGATATTAATGCTTCTATATTGTAAAAAGCTGCATGTAAAGTTATTACCACTATAGAAGCTCCTAAAACCAATTTATATAATTTAGATGGTGATATCAAAACGGTTGTGGTAAAATTATAATATTGTTATAATACAAATTAAGTAAAATTTGCATTATCTCCTGATTTCAAAGTATATTTACATCATATGAGTCAACTATAATAGATATTTATGTTATAAGAATATAAAGCAATGCTTTATTGGGCGAGTTTTTTATGAAAGAGTGAGCTAGTGAGCAAGACTATAAACTTATATAAAAATAAAGCTATGTTTATGTATGTATAACATAACATACAAGATTTTATGTACAATTACATTGTAAACGGGTTTCTAATAACTTTTTACGTTTTGTTCTGTTAAATTCCAAAAGCCCTGTATACCAGACCTGCTATTGTGAGTGTCAGGCCTATGACATCAATAATACTGCAATGGAAAAATATAATGAAAATGTGAGTATGACCATGACCATATCAAAAATCTCTGCGTTATAAATGTCAATAATTACTATTCAAAGTAACAATAAGATATAATTTCCACCACTGTGTTCACACGTCGTTGTCGTGGTTGGGCCCAGTAGGATCTTTTGGAACATGCGCTAGAGTTGCTGGTTATCGGCCACTTTTTTGGCTAGTGTATGGAACGGGATCCCAAGCTAAGATGAATACAAAGCTTAACTCAAGGTGTTAGCACACTGTGCTTATAAGTGAATGGCATCCTGTGCCTTAAACAGGTGTCTTCAACGGTGCCTCTGGGATACAGGGGACCTCTCAGAGTATCTAGACTTTCTGCGGTAATGCGGGGCTCTGCCGAAGGGCTAATCCATCCCGAACAAACAGGTGCTTAGGAAGGGATCCCTGAATCCAAACAGAAGGCGGACAGAACCGCCTTTATAGGGAAAAGGGTTCCCTGGCTTTAAACAGAAAGCGGATAGAACCGTTTTCATAGGGTAAGGCCGGAGATGCGGCCTCAGAAGGAATATCTGATTCCTGTAACAAGGACCTGGTAGCTACCCACGTCACTAGACCGGGGAGGAGGGCATGACGGATCTAATCGTCTGCTCGTCATACTCTCCAGGAGACAGGGACACCAGAACATATCAGAACACAAATTGTGCTCGTGTCCGCCAGCGACACGAGTAAGAGGAGATGTAAGAACTCTCTCCCAATCTGATATCGGATTCATTAGAAGTCTAATCCTATTGGGAGAATTATAAAAAGGTGTGAGCCACAATAGACCGAGCGGTCGCAATGGAGGGAGTAAAAAGTCCACTCACTTCAAACCTCAAACCTTAGATATAATGATTTTGGTTTAATGTTAATAATAAAGATGTAAAAAAATATTCCCAATGTAGTTTTGGGTATCATGAAAAAGTGTAAAATAAAGACCTTTTTATTTTAGTAGTACATAAAGGTGTGGTCGAACTCGTGTAGTGGCAGCATACCAGCCTCTCACCGTGAAGACCCAGGTTTGATTCCTGCATTGTCCATTGGACCTTTTAATAGCTTGTCGCCTCATAGAAGGCAATGGCAAACCACTGTGTAGTATTTCTGCCTAGTAAACCCTCTCACATGTGCTTTGGAAGGCACGTTAAGCCGGTGGTCCCGCATATCTGTGTAAAAAAGCAGTTGGTACACAACACAGATATGTGCGAGAGGGCGCCTACACTCTGAATAGATTATGGCACATTAAGAAGTACATAAAGGGCTACTTTACTGCCGATAAACTATACAAGGTGGTCGGTAAGGTATGCGCCAAAAAGCAATCCTAGTTTAAACTCGTGAAAATAGTGATGTTGAACTAAATATGCCTTAGTAAAATGTCGTTTATTAATGAGATACAACTCAGTAAGTAAGGACAGGAGTTCCCCAGGGCTCTATTCTAGGACCCTTACTATTTATAATATATTATATTAACGACATGCCTATGGGGTGCCCCTCTCCAAGTAAAACGATTGTTTATGCTGATGATACGAATTTTCTGATTTCTGAATACAATGAGGGAGACTGTTGAAAGGGCAAAAAGATCGGTGGTTAAATTTAGCAACTGGTGTACAAATAATGGGTTAGTTTTAAATACAAACAAGACATTTTTTATGAATTTTTTTCCCAAAAACGCAACAATTGACCAAAGTTGCTTAATTAAAGCAAATCATCAGTCTATCGCTCAGGTTACTAATATAAAATCGAGTATAAAATTTTTGGGAGTAGGTTTAAAGGTACCTTTAAACCTAACTAACCACAACTAAACTGAGTAAATCTTGCTTTGTCATTCGACTTACCTAAAAGTGTCTGTTTAACCAAATGTGTTAAAATTGGCATACTATGGTTTAGTTCAATCGCATATATCATATGGATTAATATTTTGGGGAAATTCTACATATGTTAATAGAGTCTTTGTTCTGCAGGAGAGAATTGTTAGGTCTATGTTAGGTCTGCCACCCGGTGCACTGTCGACAAGCCTTTGTGAGTTGGGACACTTTACTCTCCGCCTTCCTCCCCTTTATATATTATATATATATATATATATATATATATATATATATATATATATATATATATATATATATATATATATATATATATATATATATATATATATATATATATATAATAATAATAATAATCTTTATTTCTAATTATGTCCAAACATACATCTCTGTACAATGCAAAAAAATTAAAAACATAAAAAAATGGCGTCATAAAAAAAAAAAATGCTTTGCTAAGCTATCCATCAGCTCACTATTTAACTAATTCCTACAATCTCCCCCACTTTCTATCTCTTTCTCTCTCTCTCTAACTAATTACTAATATCTAACATAATCTTGGATTGAGTATGGTTCCAAGTCATTGCCTTTTACATTTTTTTTAAAAACTTTTGACTAGTTATCTACATATTGGTAAATTGTTAAAAAATTTAAGACACATGTAGCTTGGTTTTTTCTCTGTTAATGTTAATCTATGGACCGGATAGGTCATTTAAATTCTAGTATTGTACCGATGGAATGTTTCCAGCCCAAACATACTTCTGTTTTTAAAAGAAAAACAGTAGACACTCATAGATGAACACCTCTGTCAAAATTCCACATGTTTAAAAACTCCTCTACAACTTTCATTAAAACTCTTTTTTTTAAGTATTCTTAATGCGTTTTGCAAAACAAATTTTTTTTCTATTAGTCTTTTAAAACCCCAAAAATGATTCCGTATTTTAAAACCGATTCGAAATTTATAATATATTATTTTTAAACTTTTTCATTTAAATATTTTGCCACTACCTAATTCCATAACAGATTGGGTTTAATCTCCCGAAAAGTGAGCCTATATTTGTGACCAATCTAAGAACTCATCCAAGTGTATACCCAAAAATTTTGTGTGTTCCATTAAATCTAAGCCCGGGTCTCCAAACGATATCTGTTGAGGTTTAAGTACATTGGTTTTTTCGTTCTAAAAGAGGACGCTTTTTTTGGCTTTATTAAGAAAGAGTTTTTTTTTCCTCAAACCAGTTGTTAGTTTTGTTAAAAAATGTTTCTCAAGTGTTAGTACTTCCCCAAAAGTTTTACCTCCCGTGATAAGATTTGTGTCATCGGCATGGCAAGTTATATTTTCAATTGGATTGGCCGTTATGGAATTAAGGTCGTTCAAAAATTACAAAAAGTATTGGACCTAAAATCCTTCCCTGAGCAATACCTATTTTATTTTCCTTTAAACTAGAATAGTAATTTTTTCCATCTTTGTTATTTTAAACCCTTTTTGAAGCCTACCTGTTAAATAGGATTGGAAAAAATTTAAAGAGCAGTTCCTCTGACACCATAATTTCCCTAACTTTTCCAATAAAATATCTGGATCCCAAAACAGTCATTTATGCCCCGGACAGATCTAAACAAAATGCCAGACAAAATTTCCTGTTTATTTTAGATCTAAGATGTGTTTAGTAAATTGAAAAATAGCAGTTTGAGTTGATTTTCCAGATGTATATCCCCTGTTGAACCCGCATTAAAAGGGCCCCACTCATACATAAAATCTACAAGTCTTTGACACAATAGTAGCTCAATCCCAAATTTTGAGAATGCTGATAAAGACCCTTTTTGGTCTATAACTCTCCATTACTTCAGGATCCCCTTTTCCATATTGTTTTGCAATCTTAAATGATGTGGAAAAATGCCATGTTAAAACAATTATTTATAAGATAACAAAGAATGTCTTTAATTACAGGAATTACTATTTTTTCAATGCTTGTAGGTATCATCTACACCACTACTATGTTTATTCTTAATTTTCTTGAAAGCTTACATAATTCATCCCGGGGACACTGGTTTTAAAACCAAAAGTTCAAATTTTTTTTTTAATTCTGGAAGTTTTGGCAAAATTTTTAAAAATTTTTTATTAACTCGGAACAATAGATAAAAAATATTCATTGTATTGTTTGGAATTTCTTCAGGGTTCCTTTTAAAACCAAAATCAGATTCTTTGCCCCTATCCCCGTTATCTCTTTGCATATTCATACATTTAGTTTTGTTATCAGCTAATCTCAGTTTTTTTCCTTTCTCCTCCGACCTTCTGCCCCCAACAAAACATCATATTCTTTTTAATTGTGTTGTATGTTTGTTTAAAATCATTATTTACTCCCGGGGTAATGTTAATAAAATATTCAATCTATTTTTACATTCTCTAATTCTTGGGTCATCAGGAATTTTTTTTTTAAATTTATTTTTTTATAGGGGTTTTAAAAGGAAAGCAGTGATTGAAAATAGTAAAAAAAAAAAATTATTCATAAATGTATCCCTGTTTATTTACATCATGATTATTTACCTCGTACGTTTGAAATCCTGTCCTAATTATTAAATAAGTTTTTTTTTGTTCAGAAAAATCCTTCTGTACTGTACAATGTTGGGTATTGGTTGTTTTATTTAAAAGTAAGTTTTTTTCAGGGATGGTCAAAATGAATGTATTGAGAACCTTACTTTCTTTTACTCTAAATTTACAAAAAATATTGTCAGGAAGCTGAGTTATGAACTATCCCCGTATTCTCATGTTGGGTTGTTTAAAAAAAAGGATTGCAGCAGTGATTCAAAAGTTTGTTTTTTTTCCGTTTTCCTTAAGCATTTCTATGTTAAAATCCCCAGCAATTATAATGTTTTTTTTTTCCCCTATAATATAACTAACAAGTTTTCAAATTGTCTAAAAAATAATTTAAAGGTGTTCCAATAAGAGGTTTCGAATGTTGGTAACAGAATAAAATGAAAGTTTTATAACATATTTGAAGTTTGTGCTGTAGCTAAACAGTGTACAATTATACGTGGAATACAATATCTGCTAAATGACCACCACGACTTCTCTGACAGCACACAATTCTTTTGTTGAAATTTTCCATTACTTCTAAACACATTTCTGGGTTATGTCACGAATTATTCGTGTATTTCTTGTTTTCAATTCTTGAATGGTTGAGGATTGTTTTCAATAGCTTTAACTTTTCACGCCGCCCCACAAAAAATAATCTAGCGGCGTCAAATTTCAAAGATCTTCCCAGTGGCCAATTTACGTCCCAGTTCCTTGAGATAATTCTCCTTTCAAGCCGTGTACATAATAAATACAATGTTTCTCGTGCTGTATGGCATGTCGCCCCATCTTATTTGGAACCGCTATATTGTCTACATCCATCTCCATTATCTCATCCCATAAAACATCAATCATCGTTCGGTATCGGCTCTCCGTTTTACTGTAACAGCTTGTTCGTCTTCATTTTCAAAAGAAATACGGACCAATTATACCCCCAGCCAAAAACCGCACCAAACTGTTACATTGGGCATGCATCGGCTTTTCATGAATCTGTCTAGGATTTTCATTGCCCCATACGACAATTTTCTATTTACGTAACCGTTTAAATGGAGTAGACTATAAATCATAAAAATTATTTATTGCAAATTATTGTCCTCTGCCTTCCTCTGTAGAGGATCCAATTGCTAAAAAGCACGACGATCTCCATGATCTGTAGCTTTAGCTCACAGTATTTTAGTTTAAGGATGCAAGACCTAAATCTTTTCAAAATTCGCCACGTTGAAGGTCTGCCGATGCCCAAATGTTGTGAACGTCTTTTTCAGCAGACATTTTGTGGATTTTCAACCACACTTTCCCGAACAGCCTGAATATTCTCAACGGAACGAGCTGGACGTTCCCGTATTTTTGATTTAATATCTTGCACAGATCCAGTAGTTTCAAATTTATGCACTATTTTGCGAATAGTTGCTTTTGAGGGACGATTGTGTACACCAAAGTAATCCAGATTCATATGTGGCTCTCACAGAAGACCATTTGAAAATACGTTTTTATAATGTAAACACGTTGTTCGACAGTATAGCGCTCCATTGTTAAAATTGTACTGAATTCACAATGCAATTAAATTCTAATTGCAAAAAAAAAAAAATTGAGATAAGAAGAGTAGCAAATAAAACATTCGAAACCTCTTATTGGAATACCTTTACATTACTGCAGACGGCGGTCTGTATACACATACAAAGTACCACTTGAAATCCGTTTAGTTGCATTCAATGGCAGCATACTCACATTCATTCTGTACCGACAATTTGTTTATTTTATTTCTAGGACGACACTTTACACTTTTATGTACATAAGTGCACTTCCACCATGCTGACCCGCTTGACGACAAAAGCTATTTCTAATTTAAAGTTTTTATGGCAAGTAATTTTAGTTATTCCAACGACTTCCAGTGCTCTGTAATACATAGGAACTTACAACTGAGTATGTTCCTTCATCAAATCATTTATTTTATCTACTGAGTTACCAAGTGACTGGAGTATTTTTGGTGAATGATGCTAATATTTGTAGGTCTTTTCTTAAGAAAGATTTTCGTGAGTCAACTTTATTTTCATTTTGTTTGGTAGCTTGCGGTCGCTTGTCTATAAAAATTTTCATCATAGTTTATTCTGTCCTTAAATCTGGCGATTCTTCGTCTATATACCGGGCAATTTATATCTCTAGCTAGGTACACAAATCTAAAAGTTTCATCTTTTTACAATTTAGACATTTTAATTCTGCCTCGTTGCAGTCTTTAGCTAAATGTTGTCCCCCACATTTATGGCAGCACTCTTTTTCGGTGCAATATGTTATTTTTTATGATCATAACCAGAGCATTTAAAACACAA